>JAJEJH010000394.1:0-183968 GCA_026122585.1 Anacardium occidentale
CTACTAAATTCCATTGCAACAGAAGAAAATGCGCCACCATCAGCAAGAGATGTAGCATTGTTGTTGAAGTTGTTTCTATTGCCAACCATCAATGGCTCTGTCCTACTTTCTTCCCCACCCAACATGAATTTTACACGAGCTGTCCCTCTATTGCCATTACCACCTGTTACCTGCCCAGCTTCATCACCGGCAGGTTTCTTCAAACAGGACTTCAGCTGGCTTGTTGGCTGCAGGAGAGGTGACTGTGTTGGTCGATCAAGCATGGAATCCTTCACACGTGAGTTCTCATTGGGAGGTTCATCTCCTCGGCCGTTGTCAGCATCAGGTACTTCTGCTGCAGGTGCTTCCACCTCCCGCACAATGTATCTCACGTTCACAGTGCCAAATAGGGCATTGTTTCCATTTGCATATTTATACGCTGCCTGTGCATCAGCTTTGTAACGAAACACGACACGACATGTTGAAGATTTCCAGAACACCCGAATAGCTGATTGATCTATTGACCCAAAGCGACCAAATTTGGCCTTAAGCTCAGCTGCAGATGGAAGCGATGTCCCTGGAGGAAACTTCATCACCAACATAGTAGGCTCCACTGTTCTGGCTTGATGCTCTAATTTCTTTGCAGTATCAGATCTAGAGGGCTTAGCAGGAGGAATGCTCGCATGTTCTTTTCCCTCTAATCGCTGGCCATCCAATGTCCTCTGACCAGACTTCTTCTCTGTGGTCAATGATTTCATAAGGCTAATCTTTTTTAACCGCTTTGCAGCAATTTCTTCCTGGCGATCAGAAACAAGACGTTTTCGCCCAGCCTTTGTAGGATCATCTGGTCTAGCTAAATGTTTAACTGGTTTTGACGCTGGCAAATCTCTGACATTCTCACCAGGAATAACAACACTGGATGAAGATTTTGCACCACGAACATCAACAGGCTCAGTCTCAGATGGTGGTGATAGAACTAAGCTTTTCTGGTATACCAGGGATCTGAACCGCATAAAGCACTGCCGTATAATTGCAGGGCAATTCCTTTCCACACCATGAAAGGGATCTAGAGCAAGAGCATGTAAATCATTCAACAACTGCAGAAGCCCACCTTCAATATTCTCCATGCCAACTCCTGGCATGGTCCCAACTGACGTCAACACAGAATTACCATCACCAACATCTTTTCTCTTATTATTTACTCGTGAATTTCCCTTTGAAGCCAAACCAACCAGAGAAGATTTTTTTGTCACCTTCCCAACTGCAATCCCACCTTTTCTGATGACCAAATGCTTTTGCTGACTATCAGAACCTGTTTTCTTTTTCTTCTTTTGTTCCCTCATCATAGAGTTTGGCGAGCTCATGTCCACCAGAGGCCGCTTAAGAGCTTCAGGCTTTTTTATTTTACCATCAGGACTAACTCCTATACAATGCTTTGCATCAGTTGGCAAAAGAAGAACGCTTGGGCGACTGTCCTGAACTTGATCAACCTCATTACCACCTTCCCCTCTTGCAGAAAAATTTGGCTCAGATTGCTGATAGCCTTCTTTTGATCTGGACATTTTCACACTCTCCTCAATTTTAATGTCAACCATAACTTCATCTTCCCGTTGAGAAGACGGCCATCCACCCTCCCTCAAACCTGGAACCACCTTTTCTAACATATCAGATCCACCTCCACTACTAGAGCCCGAAACAGAACCTCCTTCCACCCCCTCTTTCATCTCATGGATATCTGGAGATGATCTTACATCCAAAGCAGCAAGTTGGATGGCAGGAGTACTACTGAAGGCTGAGGCATGATCTATAATTGCGGCTTCTTTACCGGATACCTCCCTGCTTAAACCTTCATTGCTTATAAACCCTGTTTCTTCAATTTTTCCCGGTGTATGAGGTCCTGGAGCCCTCTTCTGCAACACATAATCTCCAGCTGCCAATGTTGATAATCCATCCACAACAGGAGACAGGCTTGAGGAAATTTCTTGCCCTTGGCTACTGTGATAAGTTTTCAAGTCACCTGGTTCATCCCTCCGCTTGAAAAGATATTTATCTTTCTTTGAATAGTCTTTGACCTTCATAGGCTTTTTCTTCCCACCACCTAGAGCTTCAGCAAATACCATTGGACCACTCAAAGGAGCTGCAGAAGGCAACAAACAAATAAGAGCAATAAGGCAGTGTCTGCATTTGAATAGATTTATTTCAAATTCGGCCTAATAGAGAGGCACTTTCGTTATATATAATTGGCAGCCACCTCAATAAGGGCAAAAGCATGGCATCCACATCAGTTGCAGCAAGCAAACACAGTAGGAAAGGACAATTAGCCAACAACAACCAATCACATAACTATGCTTGGCATCTATTAATTGGGATGATATTTAGGAAGAACTATGGAAAGGCACTGACTGCCCAAGATCACAGAACATAACCCCTATGAAAATTCTAGATAGACCTCATTGAGTAGATTTGTTTTCATTATTAAAATATGAGAAGCTTGGATTGTGGATGAGGCCATGATGCCCAAGGAGGTTTGCCGGTCCAGGCAATGCATGGGTCAAGATTCACTGGTTAACCTTAAAAAAAAAAAGAGAGAGAGAGAGAGAGAAAGAAAGATAGCAATCAAGGGCTCTCAAAAAGTCCTATATCTTGGCACCCCATGTTCTTCTGAAATGGAAAAGTACGCTTAGGATAAGAAAACAATGGTTTCAGTACTGAATGCACCCAAAAAAAAGGAAAAAAAAGAGTCATCAGCACTGAATAGGCTGAATATGCATTCAAGTGTTTATGAAATTTCAGAAATTGTATGAATATCGAAAAAACTAAAAAGATTCAGCAGCACATATAAAGTAGCACCTCTAGTTGGCTGTCTACTAGACTGATCTAATAAGGCTGCTCGATCCTGAGAAGGGAGTGCGGGCTGCACACCAAAAGCCTGTGCGTAAGTCTCATCAAACTCCTCAAATACTGCCTTACGGAAAGCAAAAACAGTAGCCTTATTCTTAATAAAATCAATGCTCATATGTTCACAGCCTCCTGGAGCTGATGCCAATTGCTTGACAAAGGAAAGAGTCTCAGCAGGCCGAAACCTGTCTCTTGCCTTCTTAATCTGATTAGCCGAATAAAGCCCTCCAGGCTCAAAATCTGGCACATCAACTGTAAAGTACCCTTGAACATTAGTAAGCCGAAAATTATAAGGGTTCCTACATTTACAGGCCAATCCAAGCCCACGCCTCCTACTTGCCTCATCCACAGCTTCCTCGACAGCCTTAACAAAAGTCCTGGAATTTGTTTGCTGTGACTTCTCGGCAAAATAGGGCTCAAAAGGAATAAGCTCAGCTGGGTCAAACCACCCATAACTACTATCTCCAAAGAAAGCAACCAGCACATGACCATCACTCCTTGTGCGACGCACCAAAGAAGTTGCAAAAGATTCATTGAATATATGCCCCGGCCACCATGGATGCGATTTAACCTTTCCCCACACCATATCACCCACTTCAAAACCATAACTCAATGCCCTAGATGTCCCCACATTCATCTTCTCATTGGCCAAAAAATCATCAAACTCCGAAAGCAAAGAATTATATGCCTCTCCATGCCCCTCAACCCTTGAGACATTACTCACCACTCTATCACTTCTATCATCAAATCTATCATTTACAGTCTCAAATTGTTCCCTACTTCGTCTATCAATTTGATTAACACTCACTTTGTTCTCCTCAACTTCAAAAGACCCAGATTCCATCTCACTATCCCCACTATTACTATCATTGCCAATTTCCGAAGAAGCCCTAACCCTAACTTTAACCTCCTCAGATCTTTCACTCTCCAGAGCTAACCTAACTTCATTATCCACTCCCGATTTTAATAAATTCTCATCTTTAATTGAACTAACAATAACATTATCATCGGAAACCCTAGGTTTCGCCTCAATTCGTTGCTCAACATTAGCATCAGATCTTCTATCGAATTCACAGTCGCCCTTCATAACAGATATCATGCTAATCTAACAGCTAAAAACACTTAACTCGAAATCCTACAAATCGAGCTCTTTACAGGTTGGATAAACGAGCCACCCCAAAATTTTAAAAAAGTCCGTACCTTATATATTATCGTGTCATGAAAGCGCGAACGACGTCGTATCAATTCGTTTCGCGAGAAATTTGAGAAGGTATTTTACAAGTAGTATGTGTTTGGATTGTAAGAAAATCTGGATTGGTTTGAGATTCTCTCTTCACTCAGATTTTCGAGTTTATTGGAAGAGGATTTGTTTGGATAGAGGATAATAAGGTAGAGCAGGGTGTCACGAGAGGACTATGGAGTATCCACTTGTAGAACGCCACGTTACGGAGCAACATATCAAAGTTGGTTCCATCGTGAGATTATCAAACCAATTTAGGTTTTCCCAGGTGAAATCCTGAATGTTCATTTAAAGCATACCCTGGCTGTAATACTATTGTGGATTAAAATTTATATTTATTTTAAGGCCAAAGGACAATTTCCCACCCATAGTTTGAGGCGGGGACAAAGTCCCACCCGCTTAAGTTTAAAAGCCCAAAGTCCCACCCATAACCCAATTTTCATCCAATTTCATTAACTTATTGTATGAAATGACAAAACTACCCCTATTAACAAAAATTTATAATAAAAATATAAAATATATTAAAAATTTTAAAAATTTTTATAAAAATATTTAATTTTAAAAAATTAAAAACCAGCCACCGCCGCCGGCACGGCGGCGGTGGCCTCAGCAAAGAGCACCAGGTGGCCGTTCCGGCCACCTGGTTCCAAGGGAGGCCAGATCTGGCCTCCCTAATCGATGGAGGCGGCCAGATCTGGCCGCCTCCTCTTTTGGCGGAGGAGGCCAGATCTGGCCACCTCCGCCCAAAAACTTGGCCAGAAACGGCCATTGGGGCCAAAGCCGGCCATATCCGGCCGTTTCCAGCGCTTTTTTCTGGCGGAGGCTGCCAGATCTGGCGCCTCCGCTAAAAGAGGAGGCGGCCAGATCTGGCCGCCTCCGTCGATTCGGGAGGCCAGATCTGGCCTCCCTTGGAACCAGGTGGCCGGAACGGCCACCTGGTGCTATTTACTGTGGCCACCGCCGCCGGCACGGCGGCGGTGGCTGGTTTTAATATTTTAAATTTAAATATTTTTTATATTTTTATAAAAATTTTTTTATAATTTTAATATTTTTTAATATATTTAAATATTATTTTATAATATTTTTAAATTTAAATTTAAAATGACAAAATTGCCCTTTGATTTACTGTTGACTGTTAGACTTAACAGTCAACGGGTGGGAATCCAGGCTTTTCAAACTTGGCGGGTGGGACTTTGTCCCCGCCTCAAACTATGGGTGGGATAATGTCCTTTGGCCTTTAGAAAACGACTTGAAAATTATTGAAATCACAAAGCACTTGTGGGAGTAAGTAACACAATGGGAGTAGTAGTACAAAGTGGTCCTTAGGGAATGGACGTGGCAAGGCCGGCAATGAGTGGCCATGGCCACGTGGGAACGGTGGTCCAAAGAGACAAACATATGCCTACATATGGCCACATGTTGGTGACAGGCTGCTCATCAAGAGGCATGCGATGGGATCAGAGCGAGCGAGTGAACAAGCATAAGTTTGATGATGAAGTGAATAAGTAATTAGAAAGTAATTGTTTTTGCAGTTCCTCTTTTTCACTGGCTTCGCTTCCAATAACAAGGACCCTCTTGGCTGCTTCGACCTACGTCTAGTAGGCAACTGAAATGAGCTGTTCAGCAATATAATACTGAATCTGCTCAGCTCTCTCTTCTGCTCTTCCAATATTTTGCTAGGCCCCTCAGTTCCAGCTTCCGGGCTATCACAAGACCCGAGTAAAAAGCTGACATCGGCACTCGATTAGGCCCACCCTATTTCTAAACTTTTAGGACCAAATTAATGCCTCCATCTCGGCCTGAAAATTTAGCTTTGGGCTGAAGATTTTCTAACATATCAACAAACATTTTCATTTTCAAGTCTAAAAAAAAAACTTAAAACGTTTTTTTGTTTTTTGGTTTTTTTTGACTTTTGCATTTTATAGAAAGATTGAAATTAGAAATTAGCGAAACTAGATAGCTTCGGAAATTTGAAGATAGGATGGGCGAAATTTCTGCGGGCAGTATGGACTCATAATAATTTTATTTGTTATAGACTAGATTAATAGAAAGAGAGACCTGTGTTAGCCAAAGTCTCTTGCTGTGCACACCAGACAATGAGAAAATCTACTAACTTCCAAACAATGAGGAAAATATATATATATATATATATGTATATATTTGCCTTATATCTCAAACATGTTATAAAATAAGAAAATGACTTTAGGATAATCAGGAAGTATACAATTTTGTTTCCTAAAAAGATATAAAAGAATCTACTCCAAAGCTCTTATCTAATGCAAATCATGTATCCTGGGAAACATTGATTTACCAACCATTACAATAGTCATATAACAAACATTAAAAATTAATAATTTAGAAAACCCTCAAAATTCCCTTGTTTATATTAATTTATAATTATATAATCATTTAAGAAATTCTAATAAATACTGAAATAAAACCAAATAAGAGAACAGTGACAAATTTGTAAAAAAACAAAATTGTCAATCTCTTTAAGATAAGTGGAATACCATTAATGAAAGCAATAAAATTATATATTCATATTTTTAAATATATATTTGTATATTCAAATAATGCGTTATTATGTGATTAAGACACGATTAAATGATTTTAAATTAAAGATAAATTAACATTTAATTCAATCATATCTAAATACAAAAATGAGTATTAAAAAGAATATACACTTATTATTATTCTTTACAATTATATACATCAAAGATTACCAAACTAACTCAGGTATGTAAATTTCACTTGATGCACATTAAATATGGGAGAGTTTATTTCAAAGAATCAAGGAGGAAATGAAAGAGAATGCATAAAAATTTTGTGATCGAGTTTGCAATTTGACTAGCAACTAAATAGTCTGACCCAAATGTAAGGCTGAATTTAATTTGATTTATTTGAGTTTAGACCAAATAATTTGATTTCAAGCTAAGGATTGATTTTTATTTTTTATTTTTGTAAAATGAATGAAATTCAAATTAATCCAAATATTTGAGTTTAAGTCGAATGTTAAAATATAATTCAAGTCAAGTCTTAATCTCAATTCATAATTCTTGAATACTTTTTATATTTAAATTAAATATTATTCAAATTTAATTTGAATCCAATTCTATCTTCCTATATTGGCCAAGATTCTTTACAAGTTAAAATACTGGGTTTATAGATGTAATAATTGACCGGACCATTTTTTGAATTTGGGCTGGCAGAGAACTGGTCAGTCATTGGACCATGTGAACAGGTGACCCAACTCAGTATTTTTGGATTAGAAAGTTGGGGCCTAACCAGGTTGATGGATTTGTTCTCTCACGTATGAATGTAAAGTCATAGCCTTTAATAAAAATTTCTTGTAAGTTATTTTTGGACAAGTATTTATGAGATATTACCACAAAACTGACTTCAGAGAAATCTTGGCCTAAAATATATAAAATCTTATATATGAAGGATGTGCTTATCCATTTATAAAATACTTGTCCATTTTTATTTTATTTTTTTTGTTCCTTGCACTCTTGTTTATTGAATTATTGTGTTCGGTGATGTATACAGTGCAGTCCTAGAATTTTTTCCTTTAACATTTGTTTTAAAAAAAAAACACTATTATATCAAATTATTGGGGTTGAAAAGGAAGGGGAAAAAAATTGTTAGAGGTGCTTTTTCCCTTGAATGATGGTTAGATTGGTGCTTTAGTTGGAGAGGTTGAAGATAAAGCCTGCATAACAGGTTGTCAGCCTCAGCCTTTGAATGGAAATAAAAAAAATACGTTCTTTTTTTATTGGTTAAATTCAACCAAAAACCCACGTCTGTCTTTGTTTTCTGTAACAAAGTTTATTGCCTAGCAGAATAACAGTGTACTTAGTTTGCTTATTAGAGCAATGAGAGGACCCATGGCTTTGACATTTCAGAACAACCATTGAAGTGCCCGTTGTTCTATAATGGGGCTAGGGGTAGTAAATGCCAGAGGACTTCATGGTGAAATTAGGAAGGCCAAAGGACTATTCCCACCCATAGTTTGAGACCGTGATAATTTGTCATCCTTAAAGTTTTAAAAGTCTAAACTCTCACCCATAAAACAAATTTAATATTAAAAATAATAATATACAGTAATAATGTAAGGACAATTTTATCTTTTTAATATTAAAAATTTATAAATTAATAAAATAAATTTATATAAATATAAAATTTAAAAAATATATTTAAAATTTAAAAATTAAAGCAACCACCGTCGCCTGTGTCGACGGTGGTGGTCGTCTATAATAGAATCAGATAGTCATTTTCGATCATCTGGTTCCAGAGAAGGCTAGATCTGGCCTCCCTGTTCCGTGGAGGCGGCTAGATCGACCGCCTCCAGTTTTGGCGAAGGCTGTCAGATTTGGCCGCCTCCTCCAAAACTCGGCCGCCTCCACTGAACGGAGAGACTAGATCTGGCCTCATCTGGAACCAGGTGATCGAAAATAACCACTTGGTTCTATTATAGGCGGTCACCACCATCGGCACCGACGACGGTGGTTGCTTTAATTTTTAAATTTTAAAAAAATTTTAAATATATTTTTTGATTTTTTAAAATTATTTTAAAAGTTTTTAAAAATATTTATATTTAAAAATTATTTTATAATTTTATTATAAATTTTTAATTTTTAATCGAGTAATTTAGTCATTTTATTAGAATAATTATAAAAAAAATCCTTATAAGGGTGTGAGATTGAGTTTTTGAAACCTTAGAGGTGGCAGTTGTCCCCACCTCAAACTATAGGTGGGAAATCGTTCTTTGGCCAATTAGAAAATTGATATAGTAGTATTGGTATTGTCAATGACAAATAAATAATTTGAGTGATGGGATGTCCAACAAGAGATTGTCAAAATCTGGGATTAAAATAGTTAGTGTGGACCATTCATCTGGATGAGACATGAAGAAAGAGGAGGAGGAATGGTTGAGTGGGGACATACGTGGGAAAGAGAAGAGAAGAGAAGAGAAGAGAAGATAGGAGATGCCTTTTGCTGGATGTGATTGGCTTTGACTCACTCGTCCAAATGTCTTTGGGAAGTTCACTTTTACTTGTTCCTACGTGTGAGATTCTGGGTCTTGTCCAAACCCAAATCCAAAATCTAACAACCCACCAGCCGGCTTTCGAGGCAAAGCCGGTTCCTCCACTCCGGAGGGAGGCGTCAGATTACGTATCACACATTCAGATTCACATTTAGAAAGTTTAAACACTCGCTATGATTACATTTGTATATCGTCCTTTTCTTCTTCTATACGTACATTAGAGTAAAGCAGATGGTTAGGCTGCAGTCTTTTGTTTGAGTGCATCAGAATACATTTGAGTTGAAAAACCAAGTAGTCTTTTCTTCAATTATATCCAAACTTAGCTACAAAGACAAACAATTTGGTTTAGATAATATATTTTCTTGAGAAAGCAACAATTTTGTTCTGATAATTCATTTCTAATAAGTTTGAATGAGATTATGTTTAAAGCGTAGTTTTGTTTCCTTCAAAACAACAGAAACAAGAACAAAATTAGCAGTTTCATCCAAAACTAGTTCCAGAGTCTAATTTGTCTTCATATACAATTTTATTTTAATACTGCTTATGATTTCTTAAGAACTGCAGCCACGGATATTAGGGATCCTGTTTAGCTTGCTTGGATTCTTTCAGTCTTCATTGAAACAGCAACAGAGGGATCAAAGTTTAAATTTTCATTAGAGAATATAAACCTGTCAGGGGGACCCTGCCACTGTTTAACTGTCCAAAAAGTTTTTCAAAAGTAGGCTTAGCTATTTAAAATTCATTCAAACACATGGGTATCTAACCTAATCTTCTGTTTATAAAACTGACAACTTTTCGAGAAAAATCTCAGTACCATACCATGGATCTTTGTGTGTCTTAGATCATTGTAATATGGGGTTTGCTATTTTTTGTAATGCAGAATTAAAAGAATGTAATAATACAACTGGGGTTATAATTTCATAAACCATGGAGCATGTCTGTCAGATTCATTTGAAAAGTTGATTTAAAAAAACTGAATAAATTACATATGTTTCTCGATATTCTTACATTTTTGGCATTGAGATACTGATTCATAGACTGGCTTGTGAAAATCTTGGCAATAAGATAAGATAGAAGTTTCATTTGTTTATTTATGGGGACTAGAAATTTCCCTTTTGGTGATGGAGCTTAAACTATCAGATGAGTCCAAAAAATATACATTCTTGCTCTGTCTCCGTGACACCAAATGAATAATCTATAAGCAATTCCACCAAATACCAGGTGAAATGCACTAATTATGTTTATCTCTTAAGTGTATTTTATATCTTATCATATAGCATTTGTCAGGGCCACTGTTAGCCAATTGTTTTAACAAAATGCCATTATTTTCATTTCATATAGACTATCTTCAACACCTGTTGTCTATACTTGATAATTTTGCATGATTAGAGCTAGCTTTTGGATTTTTCAGCGTCTCAATATATAAGGTTACCATTATAGAATGGTTGGAGTCGATAAACTTTGTCTTTGTTGCAGTGGAAAATGGAACCTTTTTACTGAGTAGGTAAGAGTTTGACGACAAAATAGAGGGAGGCCTGACCCCTTAACCAGTTGCCACACAGCTTTAACTTTTGTTTTGCATCGGTCTTGGGAAATGACTAGCATTGTTTAATGTGTGGATTCTGTGACAAACGTTATTCACTTGGACACTGAATGACAATATTGGTTAAGTGCCTAAAGCCTATTTTCTAAAAAGAGAGACCTCTTCTCCTTTTAAGGATCCAATGTTTCTTTTACTCCTTAGCTTTCATCCCTTTTTAGGTCACTTTCCTTGCTTTTGTTCCAACCTAAGAGCTTTTGTCAAGTTATATTTGTGGTAAAACTTTCTTGCTTTGTAATTTCAGTCCGTTATATTTGTATGGACTCGCCTTAAAGACATTCTGAGTCACAACAAGAGAATGTAGATTGGTGAATTCACTCATCCAATCAGCCTTATTTCTTGAGGCAATTGGTTCACAGACTTCATATATTAATCAAAAGCTCTGAAATATTTTGACGGGGTTGAAAATCTGAAATATTTTGATGCAACTAATCAACCTAACACTCACTTTAGACTAAATTAAACATTTTTAATTATTCCGGTAAAGAAGAATCTTCCAATTGTTTAGCTGCCAACTTCAACTGAACCGTACTATAAAACATAGCTTGTTAATGTTATCTTACTGCCTGTTTCCGTTAGCAAACAGCAATGGCCAATGAAGTATATGTAAGGGCTATGTGAGAGCTGACCTTGATTTTCTCCTTAGCATAATAAATCCTGAACTGCCTCTACTGTCCCTTATGAAAGGAAGTTGACCTGAAAACATAACCCAAGGGTAGACTAGCCCGTGGAACAATACATAGGTAGTGGAGCAGTATGGGACAAAGTTGGAGGGGCGGTCACCAACTCCCACCATTTGCTTCCCAACAAGAGAAGAGAATGTGGAAATTGAACCTCTTAATTTATATGTGAGTATACACACACACACACACATTTCTCCTCAGCTCTTAATTGTTATTATCGAATTATCTTCCTTTCGTTGTCTGTTTAGACACATGGTTGTGTGAAAATTGTCCACTTTCGTACGTGTCGATATTAAGGGGTCGACTTGCATCATCTTGAATGTTGAGAAAAACTTTCTTCTTCAATTAAAGCTTTAAAGCCCAGGGGCTGGTATTGCTTCTTTTAATGCAAAAAGCTTTCCCTCATTGCAAAAGCTTTCACAGAATCATCCTTCAAAGAGAAGCCTCAATGGTCAAAAGCCAAAAGTCTAATCTATTGTTAGCCGCAACTGGTGGTTTTATTCAACTATAGCACTTCTGCTTTGTTCAGACTCTTATGCCTGCAGAAAATTATCCTTTTTACTGGCCATTTCCTGCAATTCTGTTCTGCTCCAAAGAAAAAAGACAAGTCATTATTAATTTGAAGCCTACTGAGTGATCTCTGCGACCTCATTTGCTCCTTAGGGATAATTCTTTCTTCATAATTAGAAAATCCTACCCGAGATAGTCCTGGTTTTGTTCCAGTACGTTGTTGCTCTTATGCCTTTCTTCATTGTTTCACAAAAGCGTTTCGTTTACTAACACTCCTTTGGGTTTTAATATTGAAGGGCGAGGAGACAATAAAATGCTGGGACTGAGAGTGACTACTAGACACAAGCGTTCGAAGAGGTAGCTGTTTTTCTTTTCTTTGTTTGCAACTATTCTTTTATATTAATTTCAGTTTTTACATATGCTCATCTGATAGTTTCCTTTTATCTGGAAAGACTTTGGGATTGTTAGTTAGTTTAAATGGAAATTTGAGCATGTACTGCTACAGATCCTACTGTATTGTGTGTTTTATGAGAAACAACTTAACACATATCCTCTCAGTCCCATTAATATTTGTTTCGCTTTATTTACCAAGCCTTTTTTTTCTCTTTCGGTTATGAAGAATTTATGATCTAGATCAAATTCTGAGTTACAAGAAAGAACAACTGAGGATTGCTTTGTTGTTATCCAAATGCTTTAATATGGGCTTCTAGCCATAACTATTCTGTGTTTTCTCTCTTAATTTTTATTTCTTTTAAAAAAATTCCCTTTTCCTTTTTTCTGATTGTGCTTGTAATTAATTAATAACAGCTTATATTTTACTTTGTAATCAATTTGGAAGCGTTTTGGAATGGGTTTTAGGGAAAAAGATAGCTAACCTGACCACAGTTAGTGGTGAAAGGTATTTGTAAACTACCACTGGCGTTACTTTCTCAGTAGGGAAATAAGTGATATATTGTAGTTTTGGCTTGTTAACAAAATTTATGAAGTGGCCCAGAAGTGCAACGGCAGTCTTCAAGTCCAGTCATCTCCAAATTACATCTATTGATTCTTTGGGCTTTCTCTTGTGCCATGGCAGCTTACCTGATAAAAATGGAGTTCAGGAAGATAGGTTAAGAAGTTCTGAAGAAGCATCACACCGAACAAAGCTGGTAAAAAGATTAAACCTTTTCGCCTCTTTGGCTCTAAAAACTCAAAAGTTATATATTCTAAAGAATTTTAGCCAACGAAATCATGCAACCTGATTACCATACTGTTTGTTTGAGTACCTGACTTTTCTTCTTTATTTTCTGTAAAGACATCGGACACATTGCCAGCCAGACAAATGCCTAAATGATCTCGTTTTTGTCCCTTTTCTTCTTTGCCAGATTCTTTTCTCTTAGTTATTTTTGTGATTAATAGTTTAGAAGAGGAAACTGATGGCGTGAGTTATAAATTTAACGTCCTAGACTCAAATTACGCCTATCTTTAATATTTACATTGCTGAATATGTAAAGTACATGCATAATCAATCCCAGGATATAGTGATAGTTATCCTAATAATCAGCCTCTAGAAATTAGTTTTGGAACAGCATCTACACGTCTGATTCTTGATGTACTCTAGGACCAGGAGGCAGAGCAATTGATGGACTCTTGCCAAGACAACACAGAGGTGCAAAATTGTTTGAAGGAGGAGGTGTGGAATTAAATTGTCATTTTTTATTTTTTTCTTTCAGATATATTCAATGTGCAAGTCCAACTTGGTCAATTAGGTGTTGTCCCGCTAACAGGTCCAACCAAGAACTCATATATTTTTAGTGATTATTTGTTTTTCATAACTGTGTGCAGATTTTCCAGCTTGAGAAAAGATTACAAGACCAATTTGTGGTCCGCCGTGCTTTGGAACTAGCACTGGGTTATAGGACTTCTTCCCAGGTTGACACAGATAAAATGTCAATGCCCAAGGTATCTTTCAGTTTTTGTAGATTCTACAAGATAATATTTTTTCTGGAAGAACATAGCCTTGGTGGTAGAGCTCATTGGACTAAAATGGAGTCTGGGCTCACCACATGTTTTCATACTTAAACTACACGCATAAATGAGTACACTTTCAACATACAATTTCTATCTCTAAAATTATCATTTTAGAAGACCTATACCTTTACTAAAGATATGAGAAGAATCTTTGCTTGATACTTTTTGTCCCATAATTTATGCTTTAATTGACGTATGTTTGTTAGGTACCATAAAATATGAGAACCCTGCATCTAACTTTCATTTCTGTTGGTGAAAAATTATTAGCAGTTCCATTTCATTACTCCAGGTGCCATGAAATCATATAAGTCACTTTTATTCATCTTTTAGTCAAGTCTTTTGTTGTTCTTGCCCATCTCTGGTACTCATTTGGCTACATTTAATATTTCCTTTTTGTTCTTTATGACCGTAGCCGGCCACAGAACTGATTAAGGAAATTGCAGTGTTAGAGTTGGAAGTTGTTTATTTGGAGCAATATCTTCTCTCATTGTATCGGAAGGCATTTGAACAACAAATTCCTTCTGTATCTCCAACTACTCAAGATGAAAGATCAAAATCACCTTTGGTTACCCTGAAAGCAAGGTTTATGGAAGATTCTGAGCCTGCTATCACATCTAAAAGAGAAATCCCTGCTATCCAATCTATTTGTCAGTCAGTTGACAATAAGTGGAAGGAATCCAATGGTATTGAAAGGGAAGATAAAGCATTAGATTCTGGTGTTCGCCGATGTCACTCCTCACTGTCAGAACGTTCTGCACTTCCAAATAGATTTTCTACTCCAGCAGAGTCTTTGGGTAGAGCTGCACATTCTTGCCATTCACAACCATTATCCATGGTGGAGGTAAATTTAGCACATACTTTGTGAAGTATTTTAATTTAATTATCCTTCCTCAGCATAACTGCATCACATCCCAAGCTGTTCAAGCTTGAAACATATTGTCTGCTATAAGCTGGAAAGTGAAGGGAATGTTGCCTTCTTCCCTCTCACAGTACAAAATTTCTTCACAGCTTGTGGCAGTACTGCAAAGATAAAGGGCAAATGATTGTAGGGAAAGTTACCAACTTCTATTCTATTAAAATTTTGTGGCTTCTCTGGATTATGGCTTTCAATGTTTTCTACAGTATGCCCAGAATGCACCAAATGTAATCAGTCTAGCTGAGCACCTTGGTACTCGCATTTCTGATCATGTGCCAGAGACGCCAAACAAGCTGTCTGAGGATATGATCAAGTGCATGTCAGCTATATACAGTAAGCTTGCTGACCCACCAGTAACGCATAACGGTCTTTCATCTCCAAGTTCATCTTTATCATCAATGAGTGGATTTTCCCCACAAAATCAGTGTGATATGTGGAGTACTGGGTTCAGATATAATTCATCTTTTGATGTACGGTTAGACAACCCTTTTCATGTAGAAGGACTTCAGGAATTCAGTGGACCGTACAGCACAACGGTTGAAATCCCTTCGATCTATAGAGATAGTCAGAAGTTAGGTGATGTTGAACACTTACTTCAAAATTTCAGGCGAGTCCTCTTGACATTTAATTTTTGAGATACCGACATGCAATGTATGCTCCTTGAGCAACATATATTTACGTTTTGCTCTATTCTATTCCAATTCTTTTATGCTTATCTAGTTTATTATCTTACAGATTGCTTATTTCTCGATTGGAAACTGTCAATCCTAGGAAGTTGAAACATGAGGAGAAGCTGGCATTCTGGATCAACATACATAATGCATTAATGATGCATGTAATAGACCACATGCATAAAATCATTAATCGCTTTTTGACTCCTTTGTATGCTTGTATTTTTTAAATTAGCTGGAAGATTCAACAATTCTTTGTTTTCAACAGGCATATTTGGCTTATGGAATTCCGCAACATAACGTCAAGAGGCTCTTTCTCCAACTGAAGGTAAAGAAGAGCTAAGTAATTTCACTTGATAAAACAATCCAGTATATGTTTCCTTACACAGTAGTGCATCCAGGCTGCCTATAGCATTGGGGGCCACACGGTCAGTGCAGACACTATACAGAAATCAATTCTTCGATGCCGGCTGTCTCAACCTGGACAGGTACATAGCAAATCTTGGTTCCTCTTTATATAGTTCCAGCCTTACAGTTATTTGAGAGTCTACAGAATTCTATCCTTCAGCCATCCTTGTTTTCTTTGTTTTACCTTTTATCTTCATTAAGAGGTCAAACATATGATTCCTTCCTGTCCTCTCTCCAAACACGCCAAGAAGGAAAAGAGGAGAGGAAAAAATCAAAGATTTTGTTATGCTGGTTGTTCCAATTTGCCTAGCAAACCACAATGGACCTGATGTTTGTATTGTTACCATCAAGATTAATTCAGCATTTGTTTGTAGTGTAGCTGATAAACTTTTTTCTGCTTGTAGTGGATTCGCCTATTAGTCGTGTCCAGAGGAAAATTCAAGACAGTAGATGAACGACAAGCATATGCACTTGAGTGCCCAGAACCCCTGCTACACTTTGCTCTCAGCTCTGGAAACCATTCTGATCCGGCAGTAATTGACTCTATACCTTCGGTTTATTTGCATTTTGTTGGTTTCCAATATTGAAACTCGTCATGGATGTGCAAAGGGCTAGCTACATCAAAATTTCAATTTGTTTATAAAGCAAATGTCTTGTTATAGTTACTCATATGGTTTGTCTTTCCAAAATGACATTTTATGAACCTTCTTACTTTTTTCAGGTTCGTGTGTACACACCCAAGAGAGTGTTTCAGGAGCTGGAAGCTGCAAAAGAAGAGTATATCCGGGCTACCTTTGGTGTACACAAGAACTACAAAATTCTGCTACCAAAAATTGTGGAGTCTTATGCAAAGGGTTCGAATTTATGTCCTGCTGGTATCATAGAGATGGTTCAACAGTCTTTGCCTGAGTCTTTAAGGAAGAGCACAAAGAAATGCCAGGCGAGTAAATCCATTAAGAGCATTCAATGGATTCCTCACAATTTCACTTTTCGTTATCTGATATCGAAAGAGCTGCTGAGGTGATGCTGTGCTTGAGCTCACTATTCCCTATTGTTAATCAAGATTTATATATAGGAAATTTTTTTTTCTTTTTATATCTGTACAAAGTAGCACATGAAGCTGGAAGTGGTAGGCCCATTGGAACACGAGGCGTTTTTGTGTATATGTAATTTAAACAGTGTCCTGGCATGTCACGAGATGGAATCTGCAATATGGGGCATCCATCCTACTGTGAATTCACATTCGAAATTCTGTCGGTGGAGTGAGCGTGAATATACAGAAGCCCTTCTTTTATTTGATAAAACAACACGATCACATCCAAATTCTAATATTAAAGCAGAGCTTTGAATACTTGAATCTAATTATTCAGCACTAAACTGCTACTATGAATCCTGATTCTCTCTTTAACAAGACTAACACAGACGTTTGCATACAGAAAGTGAGATCAGGCTACACCACACCTTAACTTATCTAATATGGACTTTCTCCCTCATAATTTCCAGGAGGATTATAAAAGCAAATGGTTAAAGTAACCTGCTCCTTAGTACATGTAGCTTGAGCACACCCCAACTCCAGAGATTTCCTCCATACTACTTGTTTGTAAACACCACATCTGTGATTTGGTGCACATGAGTTATCAGAATGATTGTAGTAGTTTTTCTCCTTCACCCAGGTGTCAACTGCCATGCGTGGCGTTACCGTCATGCCGCTTGCCCACAATTGGTTTGCTCCGTATTTAATACTCGTCAGGTTTGCAAACTGGCAGCCCATTTTATTTCTTTGGTATCTAACAAGGCGATCAGTGGCATTGGCTAGATCCTCACTCCACTTAAGAGGACCAACTCCAACTGCAGCTCTTGCTTGGTTGTGTGGTTCAAGGAACTCCTCGGCTACGCTTGTTACTTTCATGTCTGGGACACCGGTTCCTGAGTTGCTGCTGGTCGGATTTCTCACTGGGGAAACACCATAAACTAAGGTGTAGAACAGAGCTAGAACCAACAGTAGAAGCAAAGGTTTGGCCATTTCTTTTCTGCGTGATTCCCAAAGGTGGATCTTAATCAAATTGCTTTCTTAGGGGGCCAAATTATTTATATTTTTACGATACAGACGAATCCACTTCATTTAAATAATTGATCAAAAGTTTTTTTTTTAATAAAATAATTAGAGAAATGATTTTTTATTGAACTTTGGGCTTAATTAACAATGTTATGTAACCGTAAACTAATCAGGTGCAACTATTAGAACTGTCCTCTATAATTTTATGGCACACTTTACTATTGACTTAGGGAGTGGTCGATCACCCTTGATAGATATCATCAAATAACTTATTGTGATTTCCGAGGTTGACCAATTTATGTATCAAATTTATTCCGAATTTATCAGAAATTCTAAGCTATTAATTGATTAAGCTCGTGAAGAGTTCTTCCAACTTAAATACTGCACCTACAATCCAAAGGACTTGGAAAAACATTTCAAAATGGTCTAGACACGGTTTTATATTCTTGAAGGAGTTGATGATCTCAATATGAAACAAATATATCTCAATCAACTCCCAAAACCTCTTGATAGTGAAACACTCAAGTATCTTGAATTCCAAGGGAAAAATCTAGCCTAGACAAGTTTTGGTGAGCTTTATCAAACAGTCCTTAGCCAACAACTTCTCTGCAATGTTCCCATAAATCACACTCTTATGATTGCTTTACCAAGAAGAAGCGTCATTACCATAAATACAGAAGTAAATACTTTCATTATGTCGCTTATAAAAGATTTTTTAGGAAAAAGAGAACAAAACAAAAGGATGATTGATGTTTCATCTAAAAGAAAAAGGGGCATTATTCAAAAAATTGTCCTACATAAAAAGGCAAAAAACTTGTCACACAGATCTTACAAATAGTTAATCTTGAAGACCATGATGTGGAATCCCTTTTCTCTGAAACAGACTAAGAAAAATTAGATTTAGAATTCATACTATAACACTATAAGTCTAATACTGATACCTCTCCTACAAACTCTAGTACAATCCAAATTCTCAGTACTTAACAAGTCCCACAACTCTTGGTTGAGATCAAAATCTTTTTTGACAAGTTTGCTAGACCAATCAAAGTAATTGTCGTTATTGATACTAGCATGGTATTGTTAATCCTAAAGCCCAATGTACTTCCAACAGAATATTGGAAGCCTCATAAGAGGTTGTTCTGTGCTACTAATGGAGAAATCTTCTCTACAACCCAGATTAGTAAACAGGTTCAAGTCAAAATCTTTCTTGATATATTTGTTATACACAAGTTTATTGCTTCATCTCTACCAGTCAAAGATGCTATTATTGGGTTCGACCTTACACGAAAGTTCTTGGAGAAGAAAATATTTCTTAAGCCCAATGGACTCCAACGAGCCCAACATTTCCTTCCCTAGAGTAAAGTCCACAACTATTTTACTGTTACTCTACTCCAAGTCCTACAAGAACAGATCAGTAAGGAATCATGTGCGCAATCACATTTTAAGTTCTTGATGAAATGTCCAAACCCACGAGGTCGTGCGCTGGCCGTGCAGTCGGTTGTGCGTGCTTCTGGAATTCTGGGCGTGTTTCACTGAAAAAGCTTACACACAGTTGTGTCCCTCATGACACACGGGCGTGTGTCTGTATTTCTGGCCGTGCACACGGGCGTGTTTCTGCAAATACAAAGGTACACGATCGTGCCATGCAAGCACACAGTCGTGTGTCTTATTCTGCAACAAGAATACCCATTTGGAAATTACACAATTCACATACCAATTCTCAATCAATTTCAAATCAACTTCTAACACACATTCCCAACACCTCAATAAACACATTATAAGCATCTAATTCAATATGCATCAATTATCCAAGATTCTACCATGGAAGCACCTCCATTTTCTCACTAAACACATTCAACAAGCGTGCATGGTTCATGGATGGAAAATTTAGCATCTCACACAACAATCATCATCATATAAGCATACATAAAGCTCATCAACATGCAATGGATTCGTCCAAGCATCACAATCCATCAAGACATACTGGGAAAACTCAAAGAGAAGTAAGTGAACACTTACCTCTCGCCATAGCCGCTGGAAGACTATCTTTTCACTAATCTCTTGGCTCTCTCGTCGGATTGGGAGCTACTGGAGGTTGAATTTCCTCTCTAAGGTTGGGAGGAGCTGCTACTGAAATAAGAAAAGGAAAATGGCTGAAGTGGTGAGAAATAAACTTAATGCTCTCGTCTCTCTCTTTTTATGTATGCACTTGCACAGGCGTGCAAGTCAATGTGCACGGGCGTGCACCAGGGAAAATGAACTTAATTCATTTTCTGCGTTTCGCATAATCGAATCCTCCCTAAAAGAATCATACGAAAGTCACACAGGCTTTGAAAACTTACTAACTCACCCCTGAACTTTTATAAACTCTCAATCTATCTCTGAATTTCATTTCTAACCTCAAAACTCTACCCCTAAGGGCTATTCTAAACTAGGATGCTACACTTGTTTACCAAAGCGCTTAGGAATCCGACGTTCTAGCATCTACTTGGCAAGTTGGGCATATGCAACATCCATGCTACAACTTGAAAGGAGTGTTAAGGTTGGGATATTATCAATATTATTTGTTTAACAAATTATTGTATCATCATTATTTTTATTTTTATTTTTTTCTTTTTGTGAATTGTTATAATTATCTTCTTACCTTATTTTCTACTTTTACAACTATATTTAAAAGCAAGTTGATTTTTCTATAAAGGTATGTAATTGAAAGTTTTAACCAACACTTAAATTCCTTACCAACACTCTTCTTCTCCTTCCTCAATATTGTCAGTTTTGATACTTTAGTTTTGAACATGAATTGTACATTCAATCAATTCAATACATTTCTATTGTAAAACGATAGTATTCCTTCGGTTGTTAGACATTTTCCTTTATTTGAAGTTATGGCTAGAAATAGTCATTCTTCATTTGGAATGTTTCTTTCCTCTTAAAAGTTTCCTTCTTCTACCAATGTTTGCTATATTGATCCAATTCTGTAGCCAAAATTCTCATTATTTTCTTGTCGAAGTTACCATTTATTTACAAAGTAAACAATGTCCAACATTAGGGTAATGTTCAGAGTACAATAGCCCAAAAATTTAATGAAAACAAAGTGATTGGGAATATAAAATATATTATAAATATGAACTTATCAAACAACTTGGAAGCAATAGCAAAAAGGTATTGATAAACTTACATACATTCAGAATCCATAAGTGGATCAATTCAGATCATTTGCTTTCATTTCGAAAACCCTTATCTTATGACAATTTGTAAGGTCTAATATCTTATAATAATGCTGGTGAATGAGTAGTGATCATCAGTTATGTTAATTGCATGTGGTACTTTTTGTTTGTCTTTCTGAGCTTTGGAAATATATGTATATTATCATTTATATTTATTTATTTATCATTTGTTGAGAGTTGGGTCTTATTTGTGAATTAGCTTGCTCTTTTGGAACTAGGTCTTATAGGTTGGCTGGTGTAATTTTTAGTTGTAGGAATAATAACTCATTCTTTGTTTTTCTTCTTCTTTGGTGGCAAAAAGCATGCATATTCTTTGATGGGAAAGCTACTTTTGATTAGAAAACATAAACTTTAGCATAGATTGTTGGTTCAGTGGTTATAATTGTATTGCAAATAAAAGGTTATGTGGAATAGAGAGAAATGAAGCTTGTACTCTCTATTCTATGACTAGCATTATGACTAATGCCATATATTGTTGCTTATTTTAAACCTTGTCTTTCTATTTTGATTGTGCATGACAACAACTGATTATATATTTCCATTTCATCTATACTTAAACCATTATCTTTGAACTCATATTTGTTTCCAATATACAGTCTTATACCTCTGTGAAAGTTTCCTTGTTTCTATTGCTTTTAGCCTCTCAAGTGGATGTTTAGGTCTTAATTTTCGCCTTGTTCCTCCATCTCTTCTATTATTCTTTATGTGTTGGTTTTTTTTCAAGCAGTATTATCAGTTTCATATAGGAGAGAAAAGTAGTTTGCTAAAAGGTGACGATGAGTCAAAAGTTGTTAATAAGTTATATTGTTTTGATTTCCATGTCCTTTTGCACAAAACTACGATCACGGTTGTTTGCTGCTAGGCTAAAAAAAAGTGAAGAAAATTTCGATTTGTCAATGTCAGGCTGACCCCTTCATTATTTGATTTGAGTTTGAGTTTATTACTATTATTATTCGAATTTGATTCGGATTAAATCTATGCCTACCAAAAAGACCCCACTCGGAGGGCTTGGCCTTCGGTCCCATGACCAGAGTTGACTATTCTGCTTCACGGGCATCCACACATGACATGAATACCCTAAATTGCTAGCTGCAGAATAATTCTGCCATTGCTTGGAGTTAAAGAGGGAAGTTTAAAACGGATCAGATTGGTGGCGCCCAATCTGAAACTCAATGCCCTATAGTTTATTGATGGTCTAACAACATAATTTTAATCATATTATACTTTTAGACTGAGTTTAAGAAATAGTACTCTCTCCGTGGGACTGTATCAAGTAAAAATATATATCCAATCAAGTCCAATTCCAGGCATTTTTTTCCTACCTAACCACTATTATAGGTCAGATTTGAATTGACGTGGATGTAACGTATGAGATTTGACCAGACTGACTTATCTATTAATGTGCGGTGTTGGCTTAAACATGTAGCATCGCCCATAGATAAAAAAACCTGGGGTTCGAATAATTCGCTGCTTATGCATAAATCCAAATGTGATACAACTCAGCACGATAAAACAAAATGAAATGAATGATACTTAGGACAATATAATACCAACAAGTAATTTACGTTAAACTTTTCTGTGGTGACCTGATGGGTATAGTTTAATACCATGTTTCTGATTAACCAGAGAAGTACAGTGTCTTTTTCTCTGATCACTTAGAATAAACAGAGTGACATGCACTCTTTTAACACAAACTTCTATGAGCCCACCAGAGGTAATATGAGTGGTTAAGTGCCAGGCTTTCAAGGAGAAAGAAATTGCCGAGTGTTGAGTTTAAGATTTGGTTTAGCCATATCATAACTAAGTGTTGATTTATACAGTTGATAATTATCAAGCAGATTATTATCTATGATTTTTTTTTTCTATTGTGGTCAACAAGCCGAACCAACCTAATTATATTCCTTGATTATGTTGAATTGAGGGTGAGTTCCTTGTTAACTTCTATGCTTTATAATTTTTACAATATTTTTCACTAGAGAAAAATTCTAACTTATGCATTGACTCTTGAAAATTCTTGTTGTGTGTCTATGATAGTCAGTTTCTTATACAAATATGATATGATTAATAGTGAAAAGTATATTTGTAAAAATACAATTATAAAATTTGAATACCAAAAAAAAAAAAAAAAATACAAATATTTACATATGAATTTAATACGACACATTATCAATATTATGTTTAAAAAAATATGGCAATATCAATTCCGATGTTAGCACTTTTTTATAAAATAAGTTAAAATCAATATAATATTTCAAATCAAAGTATTTAATTGATCATTAGATATTATATAATATAATATATAATCAATATTCAAATTAATTGTATCAATACTCTCAAATACAACTTATAATCAAAATTTAATTATGATCTCTCAAACACATAATTTAACTAATTAATAAGTCATGATAGTTGATTAATTTTATTTTGTATGAAAAGATTAAACAATAATAGATTATTTATATCTCACCTTTATCCTTTCTAATCGAGTCAAATTCAAGTCATGTAAATATTATCCTAAAAAATAAAACACTTCAAAAGTATATATTACTTAAAAAAAACCATAAACCCTAAACAAAAATAATCTTAAAGAAATTATATTATATTATTAAAGTGTCCATCTTGTTATACGTCAGTTGTCCTTACTAAAAAGAATTTCAAGTCATAGTAATTGTGTTACAAAAAATGATTAATCATATCTATACTTTTTAATAAAAAGATCTAAATTGAGTTTTAATACCACGTGATAGAGATAATAATTTACCAAACCACTATCAATCAAATTCAGTGTTTTCTTTACAATAAAAAAGAACATTAAAATTTATCAATTCAGGGTTGTTCTGACATAAATCGAATAAAGTAATATTGATCGGATAGCTGATGTGAACTATCATTTCTAAACATTAACAAATTGAAAAATAAAATAATGAGATAATGATAAGAAATAAAAATAAAAAATATGAGATTGTAATAAATTTTTAATTTTGAAAGAAAATATTATTTACTTTATAAAGACAATATCGTTTTACTCATTGTCAAAAAAAAATTTAAAATATGATAATATATAATATGACCGTTTAATACATATTTAATATGATATTTTATAAGTTTTAAGGCGGGGGCTCGAGGCGGCAATGTTATGTGCTAAAAAATGAGCATCATAAAGTCAACCTCTCAAATACAACTAAACACAGTAGA
The DNA here is from genome assembly GCA_026122585.1 of Anacardium occidentale. Classification (NCBI taxonomy): domain Eukaryota; kingdom Viridiplantae; phylum Streptophyta; class Magnoliopsida; order Sapindales; family Anacardiaceae; genus Anacardium; species Anacardium occidentale. The sequence continues at coordinate 24,438 of JAJEJH010000394.1, forward strand.
CAATGGATAACCTCTAGTTAATACTTCAGCTTGAAGCTTAAAGAACTTAGATACCAAAATAGTGACCAGCTACCAGTGACCAAGTGATTTCAAATTTAATGAAGATTATTCAGAGGGTATCAAAGAAAGTCTTAGGCCATATCTCCTACTATAAAACCTTAATAACAAGCACCTAGTAAGGACGTTAACTTTCACATAAATGTAATATCATCACTATAGGCACAACTCCATCCATTTAAATTTAAAATCATAAGTTAAAGTCCAAAGAAAATGAAGGATCAAAAGGGCTTTTCTCTCAAAAAATTTGTATATAAGAAATAAGAAAAGAACAGTAAGAGAGAAAAGCGAAACTATTCAAACAAAATACTAGGGATTATTGTATTATTCCTATATTATATTTAGACTAATAAAAACATAACCGATATAGACGTTCCAATCATCAGACCAATCACATCTCTATTTTGCACGATATCTTCACTCTCCTTCAAACTTTCTTATAAATAAATAAGTTTATCCAAATTAAGTAGATTGTCTTGTTACCGAACATTACAAGAATTTCAAAACGTATAAAGTTATTTTTATCTTGCAACAGAAACGAATTAGGTGAGGATAAGTTGAGGACCACCAAGCGCCAATAATGAGTGGGATTATTGATGGTCCAGACTGGCCAGCTGCAAAGGGGTTGCATGTTCTAATAAATGTCCAACCTCGCTTCACCACTTCCAATTCCCACTGGTTTCATCACATTATTTATTCTAGTCGACCAATACTACTCTTCGCTTGCTTCCATCTAAATCTATTCCCTATTCTTCTTCTTTACCTTCATTTTATCGTCTCAGCTACATTGGATTCCTTTAGCTGATTTTATTCATGGCAATTATTTTAAGATGGAGCCAATTAATTACTATTTCAAGAATAATGCTATACTTTATAGTTGGATTATCAATGTCACCGTACTACGTTCTAGACTCAAAATAGTACTCGTGCCAATAATTATTGTTTGAGATTTAAATTTAAGATTTTAACTCTATATATAGTAAGATAATCACTTATATTTAATAAGAAGTTTGCCTTTACCTTTAAGATCTGAAGATCTAACGACCGAGCTCCCAGCAAACGAAGGCTTGGTCCAGTAAGAGCCGAACTTTTGCAAGAAATCACGTTTTTCATGAATAATAATGTACATATCTGAAGTTGTATTTATTGCTTGATTTGTGTATATTTTTGTTTGATCAGATCTCATAATTAAATTAAGGAAGTGATGGTTGGCTGAGTTACCATAATTAAAATTAAACCAATTATGGATCTACAAACAAAATATAGTCGTTATGTTCAGTTCAAATCTTTACCCGACATAATGGAGGTTGCAACAGACGTTTAAATGAAGGTACCTAATTAATTATCCCTCCACTCCACTGCAAAAGGGAATTGAATAATTATCATTTTATCCACTTAATTAGACTTGGCTAAGCCAAGTATATGGCATGTTCAATCTCTATTCTTGATTACATAAATTTAGAGAAGCAAAAAATAATTATTGTTAATACAATTTCTTGTCACCAACTAATGTGTGCAATTCGAATTCTTTCACAAGATAAGCTTCAGTAACATTAATTAAAATCTGAAAAGACTCAGATTAGTATACTACAGTGTGTGAGAGAAAAAAAAAGAAATAAGATGAATAAGACACATGTTTTTTTACTATGATTCAGCCCCAATGATCAAAATACCTTCATTCATGGTGTTGTTGTTAGTCTAAGAGTAGCACAAGAATATCACAATGTAATATGTATAGTTGTGTGTCTACTGTTTGTGTTCATCTCCTCTCCCCTTTCCTCATCTCTTTTTATTTGTTTATGTATAGGATGCCTTGGTGGGAAAAATACATTTTAGCTCTTCCATATTAGAATCTTAATAAGTACCTTGAATTCAAATGGGAGAGAATCACGCATATATCAACGATATTATGTTTATTAGAGAATTTAAAGTCTTACTAGTTGAGCCTTATGAGGCTATTATGCTAAAGAATTTTGACGCTCTTTTTTTTAGTAAAAGTATAACTATATAATCTTGACTAAGAGAAAATTGTTTACTTTGTAGACACTTGAGTTGAAGATACTTGGTCACTAGTCGCTTTTCGAGATATCTATACATCAAATAGGATTTTAGTGGATTACAAACTAGAGCATTGCTTAGTCGCTATCTGGTAGGCATACTTTAGGGGTTAACCTTGGGAGAGATTTTTGACAGCATAACAACTACCCTTAGTTCTTGGAATGTAAAGACAACTTAAGAACTTCAAGAATCTTTTGCTACATGAAGGTTTCATCATGTCTTTATGGATTATGAAAGTTAGCATTATCATGACTTTTGTTTGCTTTAAACAATGTATCAACATGGTTGGCATATGTTAATAAGAAAATCAAACAATCAAGGTGAGTTCTTCCTTTATTTTTTTACTTTTCGGCTATAAAAGGAGAGACTTGGATTACTTATTTCCCATAACTTTTTCTTCATCGTCTTATCTTGCAAATGCCTCGTAGATTAACCTTAGGATTTTTCTTTTGATTATGATGAAGGAGGGATGTTCAAAGTCTAAGTCCTCCATGGAAAAGTAAGAGATAAAAGTGATCTTCATGGTGACTTTTTATGCTTGTTGGTAGGTAGTTCATGTTTGTCTATCATTGTGCTTATTGTTATTACGCACCTTCATCAACTAAATAGAGGTGTTGTTCACCATGATATTTATCCTTATATGGGCATGTGATCAATCTTTCATGAATCTTCATAGTCCTAGAATAAGGTTTCTATGTGGCTTCTTATCTTGGTCTTTGTTCTAGCTCTTTCTTGATGGGTTATTATGAAAAGTACCTGTCTCATTAAATCTCAAGTTAGAATGAATATGAAAAAGTCACTTGAGTTGGCTTTTAGGGTTCTTTTTTAGAGTTTGACGCTTCTCGAACTTATGCCTTTATTACAAGAGTAACCCAATAATATGTTATGATTATATATTGGTGAAATTTTATTACTTGTATAACTTATACTGAAAGCTTCTTTTTTCTTTGCATTTTACAAGCTTTCTTCCATCAAATGAAGTGATGGTCCATCATGAAGGGTGTCACAAAGCTCATAAGAATAATTCCTTTTGCAAAGGGGAGCTTAGATGGTTCTAACTAGGTTGCTACAAATTTAACCCCATCTAGGGTACCTTAAAAGGGATTATAGAAGGAAATGTCAACACACCATAAGCCTTCCCTTTGGAGTTTATTTGCTTTTACTATTTTGGTAAAGGGTTCCTAAGGTTAAGTTTGAAAAGTGGTTCCAAACTAAAGGAAAAGCTCAAGAACAAAAGATTTATTATCTTCCCTATGTTCTTGTAACTTCTGGGATATTGACTTCCTCTTAAAAAATTTAGGTCTAGTCAAAGAAGTGTGCTACTTAGTCTATGTACTAATAAACCAAGTTGTTTTAGTCACTTATGTATTTGCAAACTAAAAGTAGTTATTTGTATGCTTGCAAACATAATATCCTTGTACTTGTACTTAGATTTAATAAAATAATATTTTTTTTATAATTCTATCTCTGATTCTTTTTGTCATCACGCTTCTAAGGTTTTATTTGCATCTTTTTTATGCAATGAATGAGCAAAATATGAGAGACAAAAGAGAAATTTGCATGAAAACAAACTGTACAATGTAGTGTAAAATCATGATAATTAATGAATTCTGAAGTATCCCCTTATTAGAAAGAATAGTAATTTATTGCCACATTAGAACATGATAAAGTACCGTTTTTGAAAATGTGATAGTTGGTAAAGTAGTAGTTCAAAGACAAATGACTATAGCTTCATTGAGTTATGGAGTGGGCTTTTTGTTCTCTTATTTGCTCAACTAAATTAGTAACATATGGTGTGTGGGTGCACATCACTTATTATCATGTGCCACATCCATGAGGATATTTAACAAGGAAATACTTGTTAGTATGAATTATTACTAGACATCACAAGTACATTATAATTATAAAATCCTTAGAGCTAGTCAATATTCGACTATGCATGAGGATGTTAACCCTAAAGCATGAATAGGGACTCAGAACACTTGATATCTTCAAAGATGGGGGGTGTTCCATACATCTAGTGTCAATCATTAACCTTCGAATATTTGACATTCTGTCCCTTCTTGCAAAAAGATCTCCTCTAAGTTTTTGGCCACTCTCGTACAAAGAATCTCATTGATTATCATACTAACACATTCACTTTCTAGATGTTTAATCATAAGCACACACTACCTCTCAACACCTATAATTCAATAATGGGTATCACCTCTTCAAGCATCAAAGTTGTGACCATCGACATAGTACACCTCGCCTTGACTTAGTAAAAAGAGGTTTTAGAGTCAACTAAAGATTGATTATCTAGGATCTTCCAATGTCATCTGCCACAAGCCATTGTATGGATTTATAAGAGTTATTAACGTGAAATGTGTTTGTCATGCTTATATTTCCAAACCATTGATACAATTTCTCAGTGCCAATTGATATACATATTTCAAAATTGTGCAATATAAACTTCAATAATAATAATTAGAATATAAAATGACTGAAGTTAGTCTATTATAGTGTGCAAAAAGATAAACATAGATAAATAAAAAAAAGAATAAAATACAAAATTTTTAATATGATTTAGCCCAATAGTCAGAATGTTTATGTCCACCATATTGTTATTAGTTTGAAAGTAGTACAATAATACTACAATGTAATAATTATGGTTTTAGTGTACTACTGTTATGCTCCTCATCTCTCCCATTTCTTAATTTTCTTATATCTATGTATATATATTTTTTATTGAAGAAAAAAAAAATACATTTTAACTCTCCTAGATTCATATCTTAATTAGTAATTTGATTTCGACTATGAGGAAATCATGTACTATATTAACATGAGAAGTTAAAGTCATACTTATTATGAAAATGTCGTACCAAAGAATTCAAGAAGAGAGTTATAAACATTACAGACTATCAAGCTAAAGACACCTAATCATTAGTTACTTGTGGAGACACATCGATATCAGATAGAATTTCAATGAACGATAGACTGAAGCATTATTTAATCACTATCTATGGCCATAACTTTAGGGGTTCATAGGAAAAAGACTTTTTCGCCGCACATCAAATATATATAATAGCATTTATAGTGATAAGCTAGGTAAAAGGAAAAATAGTGACACAAGAAACAGCACACTGGTAATTTGATGCGTTTTGAGGCATTTGATAATGAATAATCGTCTACGTATGAAGTAGCAGAGTCGTCGTGCTGCGACAGCTGTTTAGATAAATTTTATGCCATGCAAAAAAAATCTACATTGTAAAAAACCTCATTAATTTAATTTGTAACAACTCACTCATCTCTTTAGTGTATCTTGACCGACCTCGTAACTGTAGTCCAAATTAAAATCGAAAACAGAGGCTGTCACACCAACATCATAATAATGGATTGAACATTTTATCCATATTTTTTGCATGATAAACATTTCTGATGTCCCTTATGTATTTGAAACATCCACTCCAGTCTCTTCACATCCATTGCTTCCTAGTCACAATCACATTCATGTTTCCAGGCAAATATTCTTTTGCCTCTGGATATCAGTTTATCCGTTGAATTCATTTTCTCATTAATAAGAAGAGTGAGGGATGTAAACAGCTATTCAAGTTGATGCACAATATTTCTCGGTCAACTGCTCTCATGATCTTCATCAAGTTGGCAACGTGACTGATATGGGTGTCACTCTGTTTGATTCCAACTTAAAAAGAAAAAGAAAAAGGAGTAAAGTGAATAAAGTATTATGGTAATTATTTGTACATAATTCTCATCAACCCATTTAGGGGTAAAATTGTAACGCGACCCTCACATGGCTGACGAGTCTAAACTCCAAACCTTTCATCACATCACCAAACAAAACTCCTGCTTAAAAGCCCCTAGAACTAGATCATCAAAGTATTTTTACTTCCCAAAATACCCTTACTTTTTTCAGGTATTGCTTTACTCGCTTGTTTTGTTTTCTACCATATCCCTATTCAGGTATTGCACTCAACAATGCCGTAAAGTTTCTCCTTCCTCTTCTCTTTAAACCGGCGCCGGGAACCCGGCGAATGGAGGTTGCCTTCCGGAGAGATTGCTCTCCGGAAAACACCACCGGACAGACTGACTTTTTGTGACAACCACATTTATCACCACTCCTCATTAATGCAGCGCTGGCTTTAACTGCTAATGCAGCTATTTCTTCAGCCTGAAGTGGGTAATGTAATTTACTTAATGGCAATGCAAAGTAGAGCTGACCAGGCTGCAGCTCTTCATCGTCGCTAATAGCTGAAACGACATCGTCAAAGTCCATTTCATCAGAGTTGCAAATAAACGATGCTGGATACTTCTGCAACACGTAAGAAGCCTTAACTGGGTACGAGAATTCCTGCAATTTTCCATCTTGTAGGATGATCTTTGCGGTGGCGGCATGTGTTGCTGAATCATAAGAACTGCAAATACCCATTGGCTTATAGTGGGTGGTCAAATCTCAAAAGCAATGAAATGAAGAGTCGGTAGAGAAATGGAAGGGCTGGTAGTGTAAAGCCTGAATTTTCGAAGAAAGAGACGAACGGGTGATGTATATATGAAGAGGAGTAAACCTCGTGGACAGTACCTTATTGCCATGTCAGATTTGTCGTTTATTCTTGCCTTTGCTTTCTCCAGCCAGCCTGTAAGTTGGTGGTGACAGCTTGTAATTGTCCTTTAACATTAACCCTCATTTCAATCTTTTATTACGTATACTGCCACTGTGCCTTTTCATTTATAATGGGACCTACTTTTACCTGATTCTTTTGACTAAAGCCACATTACTGGTTACAAGCTATTATTTTTCTTTTCAATGGGTCATTTTTCAGATATTATTATTATTTATATAAAATTAGAATAAACGAAAATATTAAACTAATAATATAGTCAAATGATATAGTCATTACTTTTGAATTTTTAAATCTTAATTTTAGGTTATTACTTAAATTAATTAGTTTAGTTGTGCTTAACTGTTTATTGAAAACCATATACTTGCAACTTCAGTGTAAACTTATGGTTTCATTGGCATGAAGCTTGTTTAAGCCCATAGAGAGATCTCTTGAGTCTACATACTTGACCTAGGCTAGCTTTATCATAACCTTCAGGAGGAGTCATATAAACCTCCTCATCTAAATAACCATGTAAAAATGCATTATTAATATTTAACTAGTGGAGATGCCAAGATTTTGCAGATGCAATAGCTAGAAAAACCCTTAATGTGACCATTTTTGCTATTAGAGAAAAACTATCATAATAATCAACCCTTTCAATTTGGTTGTAGTCTTTTGCTACTAACATTGTTTTAAAACGATCCACAATACCATCAGGTTTGAGTTTTACTTTATAAACTCATTTTAATCCAATTACCTTCTTCCCTTTAGGCAATGAAGTCAATTCCCAAGTTTGATTGTCTTCTAAAGCTTGCAATTCTGATTGCATTGCTTGAATCCACTAAGGTTTTGTTCTAGCTTGATTATAAGAAGCTAGTTCTTGGATATATGAAACATTTGCTGGAAATGACATGTAAGATTGAGAAAAATTTTGAGAAACAATGTAAGGGTATGTGTTTGGGGTATATGGTGATGATGTGTGTAATTTTGTAGTGAACGGTGATGATATTTCATACTGTACAATATTTTATACAAAATCATTCATCCATTGGGGCTTTTTTTTAATTCTTGTACTTTGTTTAGGGGGTTTAAGAGGAACAATATTATGATATGGGCTATCTATAGGTGGATCTATGGTGACAGAATTGTCCAATGTTTAAGGATGATTAAAGGGTGAATTAGGATGATTTGGTATGACAGGAGATGCAATAATAGGAGCAAGACCAAAATCAAAATTGTCTTCAACAATAGACAAAGAAGGTAAAGGAACTTGACTATTATTAACAAGAATAAATTTATAAGGATATATGTGTTCATAAAAAACAACATCCCTTGAAGTTAAAACCTGGTGTGATTGAAGGTCATATAATTTGTATGCCTTTTGTCTAGGACTGTGACCTATAAAGATGGATTTAAAAGCATGGGGTTTAAATTATCTTTTGTACGATAAGTATTTGATGCAAAGTATAAGTAGCTAAAGCATTTCAAGAAATTGTAATCTAGTTCTCTTTGGAAAAGAATATGGTAAGTTGTTTGCCAAGAAAGAACTGATGTTAGAAGTCTATTTATGATATAGGTAGCAGTGAGAATTAATCACCATAAAATTTTTTTGGCAAAAATGATTGGATCATAAAAGCCCTAGCAACCTGTAACAAGTGTTAGTGTTTTCGCTTTACAACTCCCTTTTATTGTGGAATGTAAACACATGACCTTTAGTGCAAAATTCTTAGTTGAAAAAATAAGGATTGACAAGATTGACTAGTGAACTCAACTTCATTGTCTGTTCTCACTATTTTAACAAAGAAATTGAATTGAGTTTGGATCATTTTAAAAAACACTTGAAGGATTGAACTTGTTTGTTATTTGTATTTCAGAAGGTATGTCCATGTTGTTCTACTAAACTCATCAACTATGGTTAACACCAAATGGGCTCTATTGACAAAAGGCTGCTGATACAGACCCCAAAGGTCCACATGGATCAATTTAAAACAAGTAGAAGTGTGTATAGAATTGAGAGGAAAAGAAAGTCTATGTTGTTTTGAAAAATGACAAATATCACATAGACTTAAAGGATTAACACCAGATTCTTTTATTGAACTCAAATGATTTAATACAATGGATGGGGGATGGCAAAGTCTTTGATGCCACAAGGCACTTATTGGTTCTGTCACTTTATTTATGTAACAAGGTTCCAAACTATTAGGGTATGTAATACAATGATTGGAGACAAGCTGTGAAGTGTAAAGCTTTAGTGTTTCTGGAGTGAATGATGTTTGACCAATTATGTACAATCTTCCTGCCACTTTTCCTATTGTTAAAACTTCATTAGTTAGCAAGTCCTATAAAATGCAAAATGTGGTATAGAAAACAAAATTTATACAAGTATTGTAATTGCAAGTTTTTTTACTAATAGAAGGTTAAACTTAAAGGATTGGATATGTAAAGAATCAGTTAAGTTCAATTTTGGATTTAATGTCACATTTCCAATGTTATGAACTAGCTTAATGGATCCATCAGATACATAAACAAATGTTGGTTGGTTTACAGGTAAATGTTTATCTAGTAAATTTAAGTCTATACACATGTGATTTGAAGCACATGTATCAATTATCCAAGATCCAAGTTCAAGTAATTCAAGTGAACTAAAAATATGGTGAGTAGTTGTACCTACGAAGTCTTCAAAATGAGCAAAATTAATGGAGTTGCTTTCTATTGCTAACTTCCCTTTTCCTTTCATAAATTTCTCAACTTCTTGCTAGATCATACTTGCCATGGTTGATTTCCATTTTGTCCCTTTATTCAACATCTCATCTATGACCTCTAAAGGAGTTTCCATCATGTTGGCAAAGGATTTCTCACTAGCTTTGTTCCTTTGTTCTTTGAGATTCTTGCGCCATTATGGATATCCATGCAATTTAAAACATGTTTCTTTAACATGTCCATCCATGTTGCAAAACACAAAGTACATATCATACTTCTTCATTATTTCTTTTTTTTTTTAATTTCCCTTTCCTGCATTTTCTTTCTTTCCAGCTTATGTTCTCACCATCATTTCAATATTCTCAACATTCTTAGTAAAAGTGACATGAACTTCTCTTTGTTTTTCCACTCTAAGTACCATAGAGTAATTTTTGTTCACGCTAGGAAAAGGTTCCATAACCAGTATCTGATTTCTGACATTATCATAGACTTCATTTAATCCTATCAAGGATTTCATTAGTTGATTATTTGAAGCTAATTCAGCCATTGACTTTACAGCTCCACAACCACATTATGGAATAGGTGTTAAGTAAGCAAGTTCATCCCATGGTTTCTTAAATTTGGTGTAATATTTTACAATAGATACATTACCTTAAGTTATAAAACCAATTTCTCTTTGCAATTGGTAAAGAAGTGGTCCATTACACTCTTCATATCTTTCCTCTAATTCTTTCCATAAATCACTAGCACAAGAAGTATACAAAAACACCTCCACAATTTCCTTCAAAATGGAATTCAAGATCTAGGAAGTCACTATACAATTAACTTTATTTCATTGATCGAACTCTGGTGAATTTTCACTTGGCTTTTCACATTTTCTATTTATGAATCCCAATTTCACCTTCACTCTTAAAGTTATCTTCATGGATCGACTCCATGAAAGATAGTTATTTCCATTTAAAGGAGTAGTAACCAGAATCATACCTGGATGATCTAAGCTTTGTAGCTGTAACAGATCACCATTGTTGTGCATTCTATGCTCATGCACGCCTTCAGTCCACATCCCCCTTTCAGAATGAGAACTTGAAGCTCTCAAATTACCTTCCATGGTTTTTCAACAAAGAAATCAATTCTTTAATCACAAATCAACCAAATAATAATAATAATAATGGATCGAACTCTGCTCTAATACCATGAACAAATCAAATTGATATTTCAATATTGGTGGCAAAATGCCAAACAAAAGACTTAGGAAGAAAATCGTTTATGAATTCTTAAAGAAAAGAAAAAAAATAAGAAACCACTATTTATACTAATTACATATATATCTACTGTCAACTCAGCTTACAACTAATTGATAGTTGTAACAAAAAACTCAATAGCTCAGCACAACTAAACTAATTAATTTAATTATTTCTATATAGATTTTGAGGAGATTCTACAAAATATAACCAATTCTTTAGTAATTAAACATTATGATCAAACAACTTAATTAAGTAAAATTTTCCCTCATTTGTTACTCATGGCAACCTTAAAATTCTCAACTATAACTGTCATTTTCTTTGAACTGTAAAGTCTTCCACAAAAAAACAAGGATTCAAGTAAGAAATAACGTTAAATCAATTTAAGAAAAATAATATTTACTTGTTTTTCCATTTTAATTTGATGGATTATTGTATTTTTAGAAGTTTGTACAAGATTGTGATATCTTTTTGATAAAGTGAAATTATTTTTTCACAATTTTAACGTATATGCTAAACATTATAGTATGAATGGCTAAACTTTGATTTGAGAGAACAAGTGCAAAGTTTAAATATATGAAAGGTTTAGGATATTTTGCAATGGCAATTTCATAGGTGTGGGCACAAATTTTAGAAGTTAAATTTTCTTATAAAGTTTAATATTCTTGCTAAACTTTAATTTAAAGGGTGAATACAGGTTTTTAGAATATTGGAATATAGAAAAGTTTCTTTAACATTTTTAAGGTGTATTTGTGATAAATGAAAGCTAAAAATTGTTGAAAAATTTAGTGTGTACACTAAACTTTGTACTAGAATACTAAACCTCGAATTAGAGGTTGATTATAAGAATCTTAAACTAACAAGGGTCTATGTGTGACTTTAATGGGTAAATGTAAAATTTATATGTTTAGAGGGTGAATAAATTTTTTTTCTTCTAATTTTAGCGTTTGGATACGCTAATAGCATGAAGCCTGGAATATTATTTAAGTCTAACTATTGAAGAAGCTAGTAGTAAGACTCTAAAGCTAAGGATTTATGCAAATTTTGGGGGATAAATGCAAAATTTTGAAAGTTAGAATACATATATGAAATTTTGGCTATAAATTTTGACATGATGAATGCAAAATTCTTTTTTTTTTTTTTTTCTTGTACAACTGTTATAACCTATAAATCTTCAAAATTTTATAAGAAAAACAAAATATTTTCTCCCGAAGCTATCATTCAATACAACTGTAAATCTATATAGAGTATTTTTCTAGGGTTGTCACTCAATACAACTACAAATCTTCAAAACTTTTTGGAAAATAGAAAGTCTTTTTTCTAATTGTCATTCAAGCATATATTATAACTTATAACAGTATTCAATATTTTGATCAATCTTGCAATAGTAATATGATTAATTTTGGAATAAATAAATATAATTTAAAAATTTGCAAAACTATGTCAAATGTATTTGTATAATATTTGGATTGTGCATGATTAAGATGTTGAATTGGTTTTAAATTTTTTAATTTTGTCATTAAATTTTAGTTAAATTTGTTTTACATATTGGTATTTTTTTTCTACATTGAAAAACGTTTCAATAATAATTTTCAATAATCACATACCTATTTGAAAATACGATGATCAAAACTAACAAATACAATGCTTGTCTTGAAGAAATTGGGCACAAATGGTCTAGTGCATTTTGATTTTATGGAATCCTAAACCTTGCTCATGAGACAATGATGCAACCATTACAAGTGTTAAACTACTACGGATCACTTGACAATGATGGAAACTAGACAAAACTGGGGAAATAAATGAGGGAATGTTGTTGATAATGTTAGACACTGACCTAGTCCCTAAATCATAAATTGTAGTCCTTAAACTATAAATCTAAACTTTAACCCTAAACTCTAAACATTAACCTTAATTGTGAACATTAAACCCTGAAAATTAGCATAAAGCCTAAGACCTTAACACCAAACTTTGAACTTAACCATAAACTCTAATTGTAGACCAATCATAAACCCTAAACCTTAAACTATAAACTTCAATAAACGTTTATTATTAGCAACATATTAGGCAACTAATTATGTCATTAGTTTTCAAAAGTCAAGTACAATAATTGAGCAAGTGAAAGACAAAAAAAAAAATTGCGAAAATAATCACATAAATATCACAAGCCCAATAGCATAAAAAAGAATTCAATGGTTTCTAATATAAATTTACAAGGGCGATTAAAATCACATATTCACAAGGTTGATCATGACCTTATCTTTGCAATAGATATCACATAAAAACCCTTTGCCTTAGAAATCACACTTATTCATGTTTTCTCACAATAAATACCCAAAACAAGCTCTCAACATCTTTACTTCTAGGTTTGAAAGTTTGATCTTCAATTTGTATTGTGATATCCAAAGGTTTCATTAGCTTTTAATATCAATCTCATTTGTTGAGCAATATTTTGTTAGTTGTTAATTTTCCAAGTTTTTATGACAAACATAGCTTTGTTGATTGCTTGCAAAATAGATTTAACTCAAGGGCATGAGTATGTTCCTACAAGGTTCCATCCATGCCTAGTCTTTGTAAAACCAATAGGTGCCAACCATAAGTTTTTTTTATTACTGGTTCAAATGCATTATAGTTTCAATAATTTTTTTTAGTGCATAGGTAGTCAATGCAAGAAGATGATCATAATAAGCAAAATATATATTGTAATACAAGTATGTGAGTGGTCAACACAATGTCATGTAACACCATTCACAGATGTATCTCACTTGCATCATGCTTCCCTCTTACCCTAGTTGATCTGATCTAGCTGAAACTGCATTGACTACTACTTAGGTGTGTGTGGTAAAATTCTCTACTTTGCTTGCTTAATATTAATGAAAGGTTGACGACACAATTGTCTTATGTGTGAGATAATGGGCTTATACACGTCTTGTTTTTTGAAGAGATTTCTCAGCATTTGTACATACCAAATTTGAACATGATTATTTCCTTAGGAGAATGTAGAACATGGTTATAAATGTGCCTTCACGGATGACCAAATGGGATAAGAGATGCTACTTTACTAAACCAAATATAACATGATTATGTAATCAATATTATGGAATTAATTATGCAAAAATAGTTTGATAAATTTAGGCTAATAACCTTCCAATTTATCCGAATACTTATGGGCAATTATTATATGTAAAATAAAAAAATTTCCCTTAATTTTAGTTTATTACCAAAAAAATTATACTAATATAGGTAATATCAACAAAACTTCAAAAGTTTAATATCCAACACTTACACCTTTAAAATCTCCATTTACCCCTTATATTAAATTTTTCTAAAATATTCCTGAGATTTCATACTATCACGCAAAGTCTATCTTAGTATGACAAATTTTAGTTGGTGTCCTCAATTTTTTACTTTTGCACATACACTCCGATGCCAAACTTTGAATAAGAAATAATTGATAAATATATAAATTATAAGGTTTTATCGAGTAATTATGGGCAATTATTATAAATAAAATAAATTTTAGGTTGATAACCCAAAACAAGCCCTCAACATAAATATTAGGTTGATAATCCAAAATTATAGAGTTTTATTGTAATTTTTCTTGGTAGGCTAATTTTGGCCTCTTATCATTTAAAAATTTTGAGATACAACCTTAAGTTAAACTTTCTAATGTTACGAAGGGAAATTACAAGGAAAAACCACCGTCACCATGTCCCCAACATTGAAAATTGTTAGGGAAACATTAATCCCCTTCCTTATCATCGCCTTGTTCCCAACAATGAAATTTGTTATATTGCTCAAATCTTGGTTCTTTTTTGTGAAGAGGGAATTTGCAAATGGTTCTTAATTGCCTTGAAATTTGTTACTGTCAAGAGTCGGAGTCAGAGGTTGAAAGGTTAAAAAATACATCTCTTGAATTTATTGAATTCCTACTGGTGAAAGTCTTAAATTTTCACTTGATGATTTGCTTAAACTCCATCATCTCGTAGAGATATGAATATGGAATTGCGAGAGCCTTGTTTTGTTTCCAGAGGGCGAGAGTCTTTCCCCAAACTTACTTGAGATCAATATCAAATGGTGTAAAAAATTAGAGGCTCTGCCCAATAGCATCCACAATCTAACCTCCCTTCAAAAGTTGAGTATACAAGATTGGAATGGTAGTTAGGGTTAGATAAATAGAGTGGCAATGAATATGATATGATGGCACAAATGGGGAAGAGACGTGGTGAGGATGGTAGGGGAGAAACGAGGGAAAGTGAGGCCAATATGGTTGGAAAAATAGTTGGGTATTATATATATTTATAAGGTACAAATTCGTGTGGCCGGTAGAGAGCAGTAATATTTCTATCATTGTCCTCATCTTATCTTTGCAATATACTTTTTTATTCCCGTCTCTACTTATTTTCGAAAATTCCTGTTCATATAAGATAGAATGAGGACCTAGATTGGAGGGAAAATTTGTCATCTCTAGGTGTAATGTAGGTAGATGTGAATTCACATGAAGTAATGTAGATGTGAGACTATTTAAGAAAAGAAAGAAAGCTACTTACGAAATGCTAGCTTATCTTGAATAGTGCAGCTTTCTTTCTTAACAAAAAATTTTAAATAACTTTCAAAAAGTAAAAATTATTGTTTGCGAAATTCAGGAATGCTTTAACTTTTTTAATTTCAGTTTCATTTTAAATTTTAAATTTGGTTCTTGTCTCTTAACATTTGCATCACTTATGGTGAAAACACTTAACTATTTAACCTTATTATATATTACAACATAAGATTTTGTAAATTTGTTGACTCTTATGGCAGAAAAGTCTTTCACAGTGACAAACTTAAGACTTTGATTGTAATTATTTTAGTAATAAAAATGTGCATTAAGTATCATGTGATAAACTCTTAGATAACTTTAAGAAGACAGACTCCAAACTTAATGTCAGGAACTTGAACATATTGCAAGAAAGGAGATGCATTATAGTATATATAATTAGGCAACATGAGCAGTACTGATTCTGAGATAATACATTAATAATGTATGGTGTGTTTATGTTTAGGAATATCTGTTACGGTTAATTTAATATTTATTAGATCTTGGTTCCTAGTTGGATTAATAATTGAGCAATAAGGATGCCCCAGTCCCAGTCCCAGTAATAACAATTTATTTATGAACCTTCTTCAGTTCTTCCCTTTACTAAGGTAGACCCAACCATCATTTCTTTAAGAAAAAGATGCCTATTTTAATTCTTCATTTCTAAATGTCTAACTTATTACTACCTTTATATCAATCTGCCGTTTTCTTCTTTGCCACTTTCTTAATTGTAACTTTTGTTATTGAGTTGACAGGCCATTCATCTTCCATATACAATGACTTTGCTTATGACCATAATTGTTAATCTTTGACTATGAAAGAATTTGAACAGTGACATTATTTATTTATCTATTTTGGGTTTAATCAATTAGTGAAACAAATATAGTTGGCAGAGCAGATCGACAACCCCAACAACCAACAAAAATACATTATTTACAATTAAGTAGCGTTTAAGCTCCCTAAACACAGTCTAATCTAAATTATTTGGACTAGATTTCTTGCTGATTTTAGTGTTTGAAAGCCAGACAGACCGTATTTCCTTTCAGTATCTTAGCATTATAACATAAGTCACAGATTCAACCAAAAGCTGGCCTTTGTCATTGCCATGAAGCTTCCTAATCCTCCTTTAATGGGTCCTCAAATCAATTCAATGTCACTTTTCAAATTATTGAAACTCATTTATGCTTAAAGCAAATCAATGGTCTCATTATTATGCGAACCTCACCATAAAGTTATTTTGTGTTCATGAATCTGTAAATTTGCATGCCCAACAACTAAATCGGTGACTTTAAATATTTCATAATCAAATAATTATTGTTTTACAACAACTAAATCGCTGCTTTTAAGTATTTTATAATCAAATAATTATTGTTTTATATCATATATTTATGTTTAATATTTGTTGATGCACATCCATATCCAATGGTGTCAACATTTCTGATCAAAAATTTCTTCTTATCCCCTAAAAGATATGGAAACATTAATTTATTCAGTATGTGCTCAATGGCTGGCGCATTTCAGTGAGATACTTTAATTTTAAATCATCAAGATTTCTGTGCAAGAACTAGGACAAACTTTAAAGGTCCACTTCGTAGAGTTAAGTTCATCTGCTCAATTTTCTGTCTTGTCATCCAGTTCAGACTCGAAGAGAGATATCTGTGATATGAAATCAACTCGTTCAATACTTCTAATTTCTGTTGAAGAATAACCCAAGAAAAGAGACGGTGGTACTAAAATTCTTAATTTGCATTCAAATATTTTGAGGAAAACTTATATAGCTGGCCTGAGAAGTGTTGCCCCTCCACAAGTTTCACGCTTATCGAAGAAAACTAGTTGAATTCATAATTCTAGTTCTTCTCTGAAGATTTTCTCTTTTATAAGCAATACAGTTATATCTTCAGCTCATTTTACAGTGAAATGAGGTTTATAGATGATCTATTCCATGCGTCAGGAACAGATGATCTGAGCCGTGGATAAATTTTGCTTTTTGTAAGTGTTACTTTAAAAACGAGGCTCAAGTGTGCTTTCACATGTAACAATCAGCACTGGTTTATTGGCTTCATTGACCATGTATTGGATAAGTCTTAAAGGAGTTCTAAATCCAAAAAAAAAGTGTTCTTTTTTTTTTTTTAACTTAAGAAATTCGATATATGTCTTGCTTGAATTGATAAATTCTCAGATCACTATAACTTAATTCATAATAAAAATAGGGTATAATTTTATTACGATCAATCGTTTGTGATTTGAACTCTGATATATCAGCGATAAATCCCTTTCTTTTCTGCTTAAGTCAAATTTGGAGTTCAAGAAAATGCATTTTTAGTGTAGAGTTTTTAAGTGTTATATAAAGACCTTCAACTGATTGCAACTGAAAGAGAAGTCACTGATCTCCCCGACTCCCATTATCAGAATCATGAGTGACTCAAAAACTTATCCTAAATTAATCAAATAAATTTTCTATAATTTTAAATGTCTAATCTTTGTAGGATGATCATCTGGTAAGATGCCAAGATGGACGGCACTTAAAACGCTCACGCGATATATATATATATTATCCACCAAAGCAAACCATATAAGCATGGATTGGATTTTTCAATTATGGATTATCCAATCCATATCCAATTTTTATATTTTAATCAAGTTTCAAATTTTAATATTATTTTTTGTATTTTAAGCCTAAGTGACCCTTCAAAAAAGATTTTTCCTTCATAATATTGTTAGTATTTTAACAATAATTAATAAATATTTTAACCATGGGGCTTACATGCTTCAAAGAAAATGCCTTTTTATGCCGCTCTCTCTAATTTAATTTCTTGTTGTAGAGCTGGCTTCTTCTGTATTTATATTTGTTAACCTAAAGCTTCTCAAAACTATAATGGGAACTCTGGTATATTTCCTTCAAGAAACAGAAATAATCATAAGAAGAGGTGAAGATAATCCCTAAAGCATACAAAATAATTCACATTTGTCCTAGGTCTATGTTTCCTCTGCACCCAAAGATGCAGAAAAATAGTTGCATGAATTAATAAGACACTTGAAATGATAAGTCAATTGATCAAGCTTGGAAATATTTACTACTTGACTTTTCATATCTCCTGTTTGTCATCAATCATAAACTCAAAAGAACAGCCCTTAATTTGGACGAAACTAATTCCTTTACACGACATTACCCCACAACCTTCTTCACGTCTTCCCATCTAATCTATAAGTTTGCTATAAGTACATAAATCCCTCAACTATTTGGTTCCATAAGCACCAAGCAAAGAACCCCAGATGACAGTATTTTGATAATTCATTACTGAGATTATCTTGTTTTGTTTTGTTCATTAAGTAATAAAAAATTACTACAATTTCTTATTGTTGAACTAATGTTGTAGGTAACACAAAAAATAATCTAATTATCTCATTCTCTTTATATATTAAAAGATTAATAGTTATAATTTTAATCTTATTTAATAAATTTAGTTTAATATACTAAAGCTATTTAAATAAAATAATATTTATATTATAGTTTTTTTTTTTTTTTTTAATCATCGGCTAAATATAATAATTAGTCAAACATAAAAATTTATTCAAACTTTTTTTATGCCAATTAACTTTTAAGATTATTTATTTTAAAAGTAATATTTTAATTTTTCAAATGAAACACATCATAAAAGAACACTTAGAAGCATAATGCAGAATTTCAGGGGAAACACTATAAACAGACTTCATTCTGTCGAAGTAATATTTGCCAAGGTCAACAGGCCCACTGTGACTACAAGCAGAAAGAAATCCATACATGGGCCTTGACAGATTTTAATAATATTGTCGAAGGTAATTTCCTTAAACTAAACCACTAGCAAATTTATTTATGTTTACAATATCATGTCTCATTCAATTGCCTCTTCTAAATTGTTTATACCGAAACAACATCATGCATCTTATTTTTGTCTCCCAAAACATTGTAGGCAATATCGGCTTCTGATCCAAGATAACAGTCTTGGATGATCTCTTTTCAATTTTATTTTTAATTATTAATTTTCCGATTTATTTGTGGGTAAAATTATGAATTTAATTCTTAACAAAAATATATATATATATATATATATATATATTTTTTTTTGTTTCTTCGTTCATATATTTGTTGTTTATATAATAGATGAGTTGTTCTATGAGTTTTTTTTCTTGTAACTTTCAATTTAACACATCATTAACTATGTCGGGTATAATTGTGAGATTTATTAGTAAAACAAGGGACAAACTTCAAATTTTTCTAGGTTTAATTTTTAATATAGGCGGATCGACATATTGCCACCCAAGGTTTGATTTTAAATCAAGTTGTCACTCTTTTACTATAAAAAAGACTAAAATACTTTTTATTATCAAATTTATTTTATTATTTTTTAAAATTTTATTAAAATGATAAAAATATCCTTCTGATTTTTAAAATTTAATTATTGACCATTAAATTTAATTGTTGACTTTAATCAACGAATAAATATTTAAGTTTTTAAAAGTTAGGAGGTAAAAATTTATCTTTAACTGAAAGCTTGGGTGAGAATATGTCCATTGGCCATTTTAAAACCTTAAATTCAGTCATATACTGCAAGTTTGGAATTCCAGTCCCCATAATCATTATTTATCAAAACTTAATCCTATGAAAACCACAAAACATGACAGTTTGATCTTTTTATAGGTTAAAAAAATATAATTTAATTTCTATGATTCAAGAGTTTGAAAATCTTAGCCTCCACAATTACCATATATCCAAACCCAATCTTAATAGAATTACCACCCATCTAAACTCCAAAACCAACATCTATCCAATCCCACAAAAACCTACTACGAGGAAGAAAATAATGAAAAGAAAAGGGAAAGAAAAATATGTTAATAACAAAATTGATACGCAAATGGCTATTTTAGAATTTGGTTAATTGGGGGTAAAATGCTAACTTTAAAAAGTGAAATAATTAGGGGTATATAATAATTTAATTTAACTGAATTAGGTTTTGGATGAAAATTGTGATTTTATGCATTTAGTGGAGGACAAAGCGTTTTAAGGGCAAACCTTGGGAGGAAAAATGTACATTATATATTGTCTCTTTCATTATTTGTTTGATTTATGATATTTATTTTACTATAATTACCCTCTTATATTTGTGTGGTTATTCTTATATTGGGTCTTTCACAAAAAATATATATATAAAATAATAACAATAATAGAAGTAATTTTTTTTTAATATCTCATCCTTTTTTAAGTTATAATTCCTACAAATCTTTGTAACCTAAAGCTAAGAACCCTGAGGTGACATGACAACCACATTCTCCAAATAAACCTCCAAAGAACAATGGAAACTTTAAGTTTTGATTTAGAATATAAATTTGAAGTTCGTGGAAATAGAAAGTCAAGTTTTGATTTGCCAATCAATCAGAAGTTTCAATTCTATTTTATTTATAATATTATCAAAACATATTTAAAATAACTATGAACATGAAGTTCAAAAAGCAATCTTATATCATGAAGTTGAAGTTCATATTTTCAATTTTGATTTTATGCTAAAACATAAAATTATGTACATCAACATACCTCAAAACTCAAACACCAGAATCAACAGATTTAGTGACAAGCAAGGTTAAATTTTATATTAAGAGTAGGAATTTCGCAAGGATTCAGAATGATTAGGAGGCAACTGATTCAACAGATAAAAATCAGACTGTAAACAAAATGCCCACATTATGAACAACAGAATTAACGGAGGGAAAATAATGATGAGGGTATGCAGTTTCTCTCAGACAAATGCCTCGATTTGTCGTCACGATTTAGAGAATGGAAAAAATCGGACTCGTCATCGTTTTTGTTCATCACCGAGAAACCTTCCTCCTCCATCGTTATATCATTATGTTCTCGTCATCATTGATGACCCAAACTAAGAAGAAAAAAAAAAAAACCCATTAGATACCTGAGAGATCTGTGCAGGAAGGGAAGAACTGACCCGGTGATTGCACATGTGAAATTGTCGGCTTTTATAGGCCCGAGGGCCGTTGCTTTTAATTTTAGGGTTAGGGTTTTTGATCTGGGCATTGCCCTAAAAACGTCTTTAATTTACGATTATACCGTCACATATTCCCAATTCAGAGTGGGCCTCGGCCTTTTTTTCCCTCTGGCTTTTCCTTTTTATTAAGGGTGAACATGTGGAAGAAGGATGAATGTAGCAACGATCTGAAAAGATTATAGGACTAATCATTATTTTGATAAATATTATTTTCACAACATATAAGTCAAATAAATAACGCAATATTTATAAAAATAAAACATTTTATGGTGCTTTGTTATGAATTAATTCATTTAAAGACAAGTTAAATATTTTAATTAAATTTTTCATCATGTCAAAACATCTAAATGTTCAATACCATGTTTTTTTAAATAAAGAATCAACATGGAATGTATGTTTTATATGCTAAAAGGATAACCAATAAAGTTGTTCCACTATGGAACAACCTTGTTCTCATATAAATAGGCATGAAATGCCCGTTCCATTCATGGAATAACTGTTTTAGCGTCAAAATGAGTACATTTCAATTTAAAAGCTTTGCTCATTCCCAAACTGTTTATGTTGTTTCAAGCCAACAAAAGTTCATTCCTTACTAATAGAGTATGTTCTAAAAATCTAGAAATTGAAATGTCTATTCCACAAAAGATTTTAGATAAAATTTGACCATTGGAAAAGCTTATCAAAAATCAACTTTTTAGAATACAATCTGGAATCAAATGAAATCAACCTTAAAGGCATTTTTATCACAAATCTTTGTACTCAAATTTCTTGGGTGAAAACCCCTTAAAACTATTGCAAATGGCAAAATTGTATATCAACAAGTGTACAATGGTAGCATCCAAAATAACTAAGACATAATCCTATAAGAAACTACTATATCAGATTGATACAATATCTTGAAACTTAAAGGGGAATTTTCTTGAAGAAATATCGTTGGAGGCTTGAGATAAAAACTCTAAACCACTATAAATGGTTTGAATAATCTGTTCTCTTTAACTCTACTTAATTTGCTGCATTTTTTTTTATTGTTCAAGTGCTTATATAACTGTTAAAATTAATTTAGTTTGATTAAATGTTGAAGTTTGTAATAATTTTTATAACTTTTATTCACGCCCGCAGAGTAATTCAACCACATTAGTGTCTCAGGTTGCTGCAAGACTTGAACAGATTAATAAGTTACAAGGTAGGAGAGATGAAAATGTTTCAGTTTATGGAAATAAAATGCCAAGTTTTTTAGTAAATAGATTTCAGAGAGTCAAGAGGGTTTGCTATGTGTTTGATGTGTTTTACTATTTTAAACATGTTATGTAATGTCTTTGGACTAAAGCCTATAAAACATATATTTTATATTTAATTCTTTTTAGTAAGTTAAGACATTTTATTTAGAACACGACAAATGTTTTAAGGATTTAATGTTATTTTTCTAAGATTATTTATATTTAAACCTTTGATTTTTTTTAATTTTTTTTTTATTTATCTTTTTTGAAGATGATATTTAAGTGACTTGAATTTGATTGAGTTATAAAGGATAAATATAATAAAACATAAATCATCAAATATGGTTAAATGTCCTGATGGATGTAAAATAAAAAAATTAACTATTTTTATCAATTAAATGATTCTTTCACTATTTCTTTACTAAATCCCACGGATTTCACTGTTAATGTTGAGTCTTGGTTAATATTTAAATAAACGAAAATTAATATATATAATTATAAGCAATGGATTTCAAAATTCATTTTTTTAATATTTAAATAAAAGAAAATTAATATATAATTACAAATAAACATAAAAAAAAAATCAAATGTTTAAGATATTTTATCTTTGTTTTTTTATTTTGTAAATATATTTATATTATTAAAATATTTTCGTGCAAATTATATGTAAGTTTATTTTGAAACTGCATACAAATGACAATGTGATCGCAATACCTTGTTAATATGTGACGCTCTACGGCTGACGATGGTGTTGCCGACCCTTTCTGTTGTCCTTCTCCGCCACCACCCTTTCTTCATGCGAATCACATACCTGCATTTTGAACTTACACCCAAACTTCCTACTAACTGACTCTCTCCATCCCCCAACCGACCCTTTCTTGTCAATTTTCTCAATCACCTTTTTCATCGTCGAACACTCCCTTTCCAGCTGGTGCACCCGCGTCCTCATGCTGTCCATATCCAATCGTAACACCTGATTGTCCATCACTGCTTCCCGCCACGTCGCACTTCCACTCACCTCCGAACCAACAACAACTGCCTCTGCTTCTGCCTCCTCCTCGTCCTCCTCCTCGTGCCTTATTCCCGACGTTGTCCCCAATTCCTGCGGCACCGTCTCCGCCGCCAACAGAGTGCCTGCAATGGCGTGGCGTAACTGTAACTGCTCAAAAAACAAAACCTGAACCACTGTTCGTAGAGGCAAACGCTCATTCTGTGCCGCGTGTGTGCATGCTTCTAGTGTGAACTTCCGGCAGTCCATTATTCCACAAATCTTTTCACGCTCCGCCTCCGGTAACCACGGATGCGCCTACAATATGTAAAACAGAGCTTCAGTTCTGATACACAATTAATTTATGAGAACCAACAATGTTTATGATCCTATCGCAAGATTTACCTTGAGATAAACATCTATAGCTCTATAAAGACCATTGTCAAATAGTCTGGCTTGACCGGGAAGAGAGATTGCTAGATTGTAGAATTTGTCCGGTTTAAGATTAGTATCAGATGCGATCTCCCCAAGATAACCGTCAATCAATTTACCGACGAGCATTAACGGTGAAGATCTTGCAGTATCGTCCTGATGTTGTTGAATTTGCAATCCTCCCAAGAAGTAATCCAAAATTCTTTCAACACAATTAACGTCATATAAAGTTTCATTTAGATATGAATAACTTGGGATTAGCAGATCATCAAGTGTAGCTTGATCAAGCTGAGATCCGATTTTCTTCTCTAAAGTAGAACGACAAGATTCGGACGTGTTTAGAATATTAGCAGCTCTGAGTAAACCGAATAGAAACCTTGTCGCGGTTGTTGATGTGGCGGAGGCGCTCTTCTGTAAAGGAAGATTAGCAATTAGAGTCTCTAATAGCTCTCTCTGTTCGTTCTCTGAAGGTATGGTTGTTGGCTTTCTGCTTGCTCTTGATAAGCCTGGAATGTGCCCTTTAGCGTAATGCATTAAGCAGCTTTCAATAATTTCATGACTCAGATCTTCCTCTTTCATTGCACACATTAAGCGTTTAAACAGAGGCAGGTTCAAGAGTGAGAGATGTTCAAACCAGGGGTAAGATGCAGAGGTTTTTGCGGCGTTTCGACATAAACCAGTTTCGATTCCCTTCCATAAACCCTGGCTTGAACTTCCTCCGCCTTCAGTAACCGGCCACCCAAACAGAGAGGGATCTGCAGATGAGGCTTTTGAAACTATTGAGTCTATACATCTCTGGATAATGTTTAAACTCTCCGCTAATGAGATGACCTTTTCGCAGGATTTCAAGGCCTTAATTGACTCCTTCAAGCTCTTGAAAACAGATTGAGAGAAATACATCTCTGTCTTGGATATGAGGTTATCTTCCGCGTACTGTTCAGTCATTTCGAGATACTCTCCAGCGCATCGGAGAGGTACCACATTAGAAGAGGAGACCTCCATTTTAACGCCATAACAGAACTTGGCCACCATCTCGAAGGTTTCTGATCCCCCGGGGAAGTCAGGTAAATTGATGTTGCAGGTAATTTCTTCTTCTTCTTCTTCTTCTTCGATTGTAGTTTGGGTTTCCTCTTCTCGAACCATACTGGTTCTAGTATTTGTTTCTTGTTCTGTTATCATTTGCTGAAGCTTCAGACTCTTGGACATTAGAGGAAACTAAATACATCAAAGAAAACATGGTTGCTGTTAGTAGAGAGAGAAATTAAAAGGTAGAAAACAGTAAAGTGCGAGAACTGACTTTGTGAAGATGAAAGGTCATATCGTCGACTTGGATCACAATGTCGCTTGGTAAACCAAGAGTAAAAAACCTTGAAGAAAATCGTAAACGAAGTTAGTTCAGAATAACAAGAAGAGAAATTAAGTTGCGTTAACAATACCATGCTTGGCCTTTAGAATTAGTGCTGCTGCTTCTGCTAGGCTTCTCCGCTGCCATTTTCTCAGACATTCTAGTATTCTCTAACAAATCCAGTCAGAATCATTCAGTCAGATGCAAAAAAACCCTAAACAAACAAGTCAATTGTTTTAGTGGGTTGTATCTGTGTGTTCACTATTAAAAAAAGAAAATATGGTTTTGGAATCAGAGAGCAACTGGGAGTGGGGAAAGGAGAAATGAAAACCAGAACAAATTCCAAGAAAGGGATGACATAAAATTTCTTTGAATAAGAGGAGAATGTTCACCACTCTCTCTCATAGTCACAGAGGTGGCTTCAGTGTAAATCATGCCAAATTTTAAATACATTTCACTTTCCTGACATCTCCAATCTAATCTTACTCTGCAAAAGCGCGCTTGATTAGGCAATAAAAAACAAGAACAGTGGGATTAGAATTTAGCTTATGTGATTAATTTTTAAGAATTATATACTGAACAAACATAGGTTGTAAAAGATTCCTTCTTAATAAACATATTAAAAGGTCCAAGAAATTCAAGAAGTCATAGTTACAATTTCTTGTGTTGTTAAATTGAATGATTAAGGACTTAATTATTCCTAATAGAAAAGGGTGAATTCAATGGCTGAAATTTTTGAACAATTAATTTTGATATCTTGATTTAGACTTCCACATATAGATTTTCATTTATGGTAATATATATATTCTTTTGTTTCTTTTCATCATTGTATTATTGACCACATTAATGAGAATAAATGATAATAGAGGGATAAAAGTTACATGATCATTTAAATAGTTGAAATTGAATTTTTGAATATTTAATTTTGGTATCTTAATTTAAACTACCTTGGATAAAATTTCATTTATAGCAATATATCTACTCTTTTGTCCCCTTTTATCCTCGTATTAATAATTATATTAACAAGAATGAATGATTATAGGAGAGTAAATGTTCACATATGGCACATGATTAACACACAAATTTCAATGGCTAGAATTTTTTAAATATTTAATTTGGGTATCTTGATCAAGACTTTCTTGTATGGATTTTTATTTGTAACAATATATCTACTTTTTCAGTCCTTTTCATCCTAAGACCACATTAATAAGAATGAATTATTTTAAGGGAATAAATGTTACATGAGCTACACACAAAATTCATGTAGACTTCTTTGTATGAATTTTATTTTATAACAATATAGTTACTCTTTTGTTCTTTTTTATCATCATATTAATGATCACATTAATGATAATGAATGATTGCAAGGGAACATAGGATCATATACGATGTATGATCTTCACACAAAATTCAATAATTGGAATTTTGAGCATATATATTTTTGGTATCTTTGATCTAGGCTTTCTTGTGTTGATTTTTATTTATAGGGTAAAAATAAGTGATCAGTTTAGATGGGTATAATATTTCTAAAAGTTTACATGTTATCAATGATTAATTCTTATACATGAGCCAAGGGGAAGCGATTTGAACGTGGCTTCTCAGTGAGAAAGAGAAATGATAAAATAAATGGAGTTGTTGGTTTGGTTGTGAGTGATGATTATAGGTGAGGCTTAATGTTTGTTTGGATACTTGGGAAATTATCGAGGTAATTAGACATTATGATTAAGAAGGGTGGAGGTTATGATTATTATGATGTCAAAAAGAAAAACTATACTGAATCTTCTGATAAATGTGTGTTATGGGTTTGAAGCAAATGTTGAGATAAAGTCTTTCGACTTTAGAATTACAAAGCCCTTTTTATTTCCTCCATCATATGACTTGGTGAGTAATCATTAGAGAAAAAAGAAAGAGAAATATGTGTTGTTTCATTTCTTCACACCTGTTTATTCCAAGGCCCCTATCCCTACCAATCAAGCAAAGACAACCCAAAGAGACAATATTTTCAACTAGCTTTTTGATTATGTAATGTGGGTCACATTTTTTTTTTGTTTACCAAGGATGTAGACATTAGGTAAAAATTGGAGGGCCCTTGATCATTTCACACAACTTTGTAAGCTCCAAATTTCAAACCTTCCTCCTCTCCCTCTTACTTTTAACAAATGAATGAATAAATTTAAGTGTGTGTGTGTGTATATATATACATATATGCATTACTGTAGTGGATGAAAAAGAGAAAGGAAGCACAAGAACCATGACAAATAAATACAAAAGAAACACCAAATCCTAAGACATCAGTGCATTATTCAGTCGAGTTACGTTAGGCACCCTGCATTGCACAAGATAACATCAACAACATGAGCCTGATTATTTATTTATTTATTTATTATTTAGTCATCTCACATGAACAGGTTGGTCAATAAAGTATTGACCACACCATAATTGCCCACATTACATTGGCATTAGCACGTTGACCAGGCTGGACTGAAACCCCTTGCTTTCTAGAAATACCAAAACATATGCCTCTCTTTATATTTTTTTCATGTATAGAGCCCCACCTACACAGCATCCAAAATCACTTAAGATTTTGCGTTACCTGTAAACACATAAAAGTAAAAACATTAAGATGAAGTGAATAGTTTGTAAAAATCTAAATTAGGTTATATGAAAATACCAGTAGTGGTGGTAGTGGTGGTGGTTGGGGAAGATTGAAATGGTTGCTGAGCAGGAGGTGGGATAATGACGCCGGGCCAAGAGCGGCACATGCAGTGTTTGCCCTTATCTATGCTAGCATAGACAGACTCAAGATGTTTGCCACATCCACCCCAACCATATTTGCCACATTGCTTGCATTCTACCCTAAAACACATGATTTCCTTTCTTCTACTTCTTCTTCTTCTTCTTCTTCTTTTATTTTAACTCATTTCTCTTTTCTTTATCAATATATAAGACCTACCACTTTGATTTCATCTATCTTTCTCACTAAGTACAATAACCTTGTCTTGAATTGATCAACGGGGAAGATACAGTTTGGCTTTTTCTATCTTTTTAATGTTTATTAATTGACTGTCTCCTTGTTCTTAACCAAAATGTCATGTTGCTTGCTAAAATAGCAGCCGTTTCCTCTAAATTCTCCCCAATTTCATGTGATTATTAGCTGTTATATTGGTTTGCATCAGCAGCCTTCCGCATCTGAATAGTTCCGAATAATAGATGCCAAGTATATTTAACAATTGCAATTAGCATTACCAACCATTGCCGTCCATCGATGAAATAAAAGGAGCTAGACCTTTGTGCCCAAGAAATTTAGGCCATGCCCAAACGTTATGATTACAGAGATCTGTATTGTTATATAAGCCCACGTTTTCTCCCAGTAAACTGCCCTTGAGGAAGTTTCCAAGATTAAACCGCCAACTAGGATTTAGTCGGTGTTATCAAGTCAAATTCCACTTCCATTAAATTTACATAGAAGACTCGTCACAGTGACGAAGGATTAGTCAAAAAGCAGTAATCTAGCCTTCAACCCATAAAACAAGCCTCTAGTAGAATACTTTTCCTCTAAAAGCCATGAAACAAGAAATAAACACCAAGTCTCTCATGACTATCGCAATCTATTATACATTAAAAAATTATTTCTTATTGTTAAAGCATCATTTCCTATGTTTTGATAATCATAATTGACATGCAACTACTGTCATATTGTTATACAACAAAAAATTTCTTTTTAACTAAATTCACATATATTATTCATAATAGTAACTAATAATCAACAAACAATCATTGTTCCAACCCTCAACCCACAAGACATACTTGAAGTAAAACATATTTTCTTCTAAAAGCTAAAAAATAAAAAACAATGAGCAAATTCATCATGACAACTATAATCTCTTTGATATTAAATAATTGTTTTCTGTTGTCAAATAATCACTCCTCTTAGTTTCAACAATCATAATTCAAGTATAACTACTCTCCTATCATGTTAAGAATATGATGACATCTATCAAACTATTGACTGCTAAGATTATTTTACACAATCGCATATATAACTTTATTTCACTAATATAAATTACGAACAATCATAAATAGAAAAAACACACTTAATTGCGTAGTTTAACTAAGACATACGTAATCTTTATTGTTTTTAGTCTAATTTATTGCTTTATAATCTATAATTAATCAGATAATAATTATATTATAGACATAAGTTACTAAGAATTTTGATAGAACCACATTAAAAACAAACCATCTAGTTTTTTTGTTGTGTCTTTTCGCATTCTAAAGGACTTGAAGTGGTTGCATAAGTCTGATTACTAGAGTCAATTCACTATCTAAAGTTAGTTATAGCACTAGTATGTCGGGAGTTGAGTGGATGTTAACTTCTCACCAAAAAGCTAACTCCCTAGGCCAAGAGATGTTATACACTAATTATTACTATAGCCTTTATGCTTGATAACTCAAGCTATCTCATTTGTTATAACTAAATGATGAGCCAACACGTGGTGGTAATGGATGGAAAGAGTATACTAGATTGGAGTCCAACTTCATATGTCAAGTACTGTTATCTATAGGGGTATATTCAATAACTTTCTTTAAAGAGGGTAATGGGCATTAAAGTGGTTATGTATGAGTGGTCTTAGGGCTAAGGCTCTTCCTATCATCAATCAATCTTGAACTATTGTGTTTTATGCTAATGTCTTGAGGGATAATTATAGGCTTAAGACATGTCACTTGTCGAGTAAGAGTGTAGGTCCTACGGTTAAAGGCACCTATTCGTCAAGGGTGCCTCTAATGGGAGGTAGTAGGTTTAAGGCATGATGCATATTAGAGGGGGTTTGAGGTCCCTCATCTAAAGGTACACCACCATTGTTGTTGTCCATGAGAATAGGTGGTGGTTGTGTGGCAAGATGGTGTTCCCATTATAATTGAATTAACCTTAATGAGAAAGGTATTGATGCAACAACATTGTATATTTATTGGGTGATGTTAAGAGAGTTGTTAATAACTATGCTTGGTTGCACAACTATGTTAGATTTTGGCTACAATGTCTCAATTGTCGGGTTTGGTTGATTTTCAATGACAAAGTTGGACAGTTTTGGGTTAACACTGAATTCTTTAGAGCTTTGGTTATCCATGACTCTTTTATGCCATATTCCATGGGTTATCTGAGAAGACTAGTGCGTCAGGGATTACATTATACAAATGTTTGCAATGGTTGGGTTGTTGTGATCTCTCATTATTAACTAATATACACAATTTTGAGCCTTATACAAGTTGGACTCCATAAGAGTGGTTAGAATTAATAATATAGTTTTATTATCCATTATAATGAAGAAAATGCAAAGTGTGTTAAATTAAACATAAAAGAGATTTTTAATGTGATTTGATTCACTAATTGAAAATCTACATCCATAGTAATGTTATTGATTATTAAGGAAAGTGTTCTAGCAAAATTGTGCATCATAAATATGAAGGAGAAATATTGTAGGCATCTTTAATAAAGTGTTAGTTAAATACCAAACACACAAATGTTTCACTTTCCAATTTTATCTTAGGCTTTTTCCATACCCCTACTTTTGTGGTGTTCCTTCATATTAATGTAAAGTTACATACAAATATGATATCTGAACATTCCTAATTCAAATACAAACTAAAAATTTATTTTTATTCCAATTATGCTAAAAACATAATAATTACATTAATAATATAATCCCAATTTGATAAAAACAATTGCTTTTCTGTATAAACATAAGACGAAACAAGAAAAAAGTTATGTGAATATTGGAATGATATTCTACTATTTTCTTTATCTTTGAGTATTAGGATCTCTACCTACATTCTTGAACTATTAGCGGATAAGTGATATGCTAGGTGGTTGTTCATGTAATTTGTCCTTAAATTATCACATCTCACATGTTAGACCCATTGAGTTTGGTTAAGAAGAAATTCTACCATATAACATAAAAGTCTTCGCTTGCTAATTAATGGAATGGTAACTGATATAGTTGTTTTATGAAGTCCAAGGTGTTGCAAGGGATTTGAATTCTAGTTGTTTTATGAAAGTCCATGAATTTTCTTGTTGCGAGTGTGTAGTTTAGAGTTATCTTAGGGGCAGAGTACGCTTTCTAAGGCCTATAACACTGGGATTCCGGCGTGCTTACGATGAATTTCAGAAACAATAATCATGTAGTTACTTTGTTAAGGTATAAAGTTTTGAACCTGTTACCAAGGAGATTTCTACCGACTTTTAGCCGAAATAGGACCATTGAACTGTGGCCAAAACTTCAAATTGTGAAGCTTTAGCCGGAGTTTCTTAGCCTATTGAGTAACTGTTACAAATTTATTCAAGACTCTGTGGGAAGACTGCATCTCCCCCTTGGTAGCTCTTACCAATAATACTCCTATATTGGTACTTGGTGGTTATCCGACATTTGGACCAACTTACAAGCGTACTCCTACCAAATTTTCATTTATAAGGCCGAAGCCGTAGCTCCACTAGGTCTTCTTCATTCATTGCCCGTTCTCTATCAAGTTCGGATTGATGTGAAATCAGCCCATGAAATTCGATTGGATGGGAAAAGTGTTACATCACCATGTGAACCCAATAATATATTGTATAGAATTTCAATATTCATAATGACATTCAAGTACAGAAGCAAAGTTCTTTTATCATGTAAAATGAGGATGGAATAAATGTAATATCCTACATAAGCCAAGGGACACGGACACCACAAATATAAACAAATCTGCATCGCATCAGCAGCATAATTTAAGACAATATGCTTGATCATCATCAACGTCTTCAAGTCACTGTTTCCGTACTTGTATACACTACTACTACTACAGTCTACAGTCTACAGAAACATGATTGATAGATAGTTGTCTTGTGTTTCCCAATTACCAAGGATCCTTCGCATCAATAATCAGCTTCAATTCACCCGCCAAAATGTTCCTAGTTTGAATTCAGTCTACTTACCATAGTGATGGTCCAACTAACTACACTAGCATCAATTTCTATCACCCTCAACTGTCGGTTTCTTCATGGCACTTGATTCTCCTGACCCACTGCTCATTGACATTCGCTTTACTCCTCTTCCTACTATTCCAAGATGCATTACTCCACCATCAACGACCCTGTTTGTCTGAGCACTTGAAGCACATGGAGAATCAAATTCACCACTGCTGTTACCAGTACCCATCTGCAATGAACCTTTCTCATTGTCTTTTCTGCTGGCAGATGTCATTGCCAGGAATTCTGAGAGAAATGACTTGGGGTTCATGGCCAGCAGTTGCAAATCTTCACGCTGCAAATTCAAGAATAAACTATTTAACTCACAAAGGTCAACGTCCAAGTTATTGTTATTTCTAATAGAAATTCTTTCCTACTTGCCTTCTTTTCTAGGTCTCCTAAGAGTCCCAAAAGTGTCTCAATCTCTGCTTTCTTATCTGCCAGAATTTTATCACTTTGGGGCTCATTGGAGGACTGCTCAGAAGAAGCTTTCAAAGAGGCTGCCTGTGACAGACTCTTACATTCATTCTGGAGCCGCTGTACTCTTGACTTGCAAACTGATATAGCCTCCTCACAATATGGAATTGCTTCCTGAGGCTTGGAGCCAATCTCCAAACATAAACATATGCGGAAATTTCTTAAGTACAGAGTTAAGGTTGTCACTGAGTGAAAATGCTTAAAAGAAATAGAAGTTAAAAGTATGTCCTAGATATTGTACATGTGAAAAATTCTGACAACCAAATAAACAGATCACCGGACGGTTATCATCTATACCCACATTCCAACATTTAAAAGGATACAGTTCGGCAATGTGTCGACTATCAGGCTCAACCAGCTGAACTAAAATGGATAATGCATTGCGATAGTCACTAAGAGAGGTTTCAAAGTCCTCTAATGATGTACAACAAAAAGCATCACGGTTATGAAGTTCAAAAACAAACTTCCTGATAACAATTGCACAAAATCGACCGAGAAAAAAGAAACATTTTGATATAGGACTGGAAAACAAAAGGAAATAGGATTCGATTAACACATGATCAGAACATGGGATCCTAAAATCCTTGATGGGTCCCACATCACATTTACATAAAACATTAACATACCTCTTTCCAATGACACTTCAGCCAGTGTTGATAATATGTCAACTTTCTCCAAAGTGTCACCAAGGTGTTTTTCAGCAATTGCCCTTGCAACATCTAACGTTTTCCAAGCCAAATCCAGATCAGATTCATCTTCATCTGCTTCAGACATGTCCTCTTGATCACTACCCTCTTCATCTTCTTCCTTGCCTTTTCCACCAGATCCTGTAATGGTAAAAGGACAGCAATAAAGATAATATCTCCAAAAATGATGATAACAATGATTTTCAATGGGATGTATAAAGACATACCAAAATCTTTGTACAAACAATTCTGGGGCAGCAATTTTAGTCATTTCCCATCATCTCAATTCAACTAAATTCAAATGCAATGCTTCCTCAAAAACCTTTTATACACATCTAAATCATTCATAGCTCACCCGAGATCTCTCAATAACTATCTGATACAACACACACGCACATTGGAAATTTAAATCAAATATAAGGATAAGAGAAATCAGCACAAGTTGGAAATTCAGGGACCTTAGACCCATGCTCGAGTTTAAGAATTCAATTCAAAATTTAAGGGTTAGGAGTACTATTGACAAAAGTTATTTTTACTACTTAATTATATTTCAATATGATTAATGCGATGCCATAGACTAAACTATGGATAAAACTTCCACTCTTGTAACTTCCACTTTGTAGAAATATAGAAACAGGATAACTAATGATAAGATCAAACCTCTAACATCACAAAACATAGATAAACATATATTCTGGTTTCTGATGTAAGTATTTAAATTATATTTTTCAAACAAATAACATTTAGGGGAACCAAAAATAAGGTCAAATTCTTCAAGCACTTTATTTAAGAAAAGAATCAAATGAAAAACAATCAATGTACACCAGGATTGAGCCAAACTTAGATTAAAGTTGTCAACAAGCTAGATATACCAGCATATGTTGAATTTGTAAAACCGAATACTTTAACATGTACTCATTTCATTATCCCAAATTTACCAGCATTCTAATAAATCAAGAATAGATATTAACATGATATTTAAAGCATTTCAACAGTACACATGACAGAAGAAATAGGTTCAACTGTAAGGTATATAAATTAAATACCTCACAATTTCATAATATTAAATAGACATTATTTTACAAATGATAAAGCAACCAATAAATTTCAATGAATGTGCACCATGCATGCATTGAAGAATCAGTCTAAGATATTCAAAACCCAAAGCCAAGTCTTAGATTAGATTACGAAACACCATTTTAATAGTTAAACACTAAAAACAAAATACGAACCATCATTTTCTGTTACTTCAAGTTTCTTTGGACTCCCATCCAGCTGAGTATTAGTTGAAGCAGAAGCTGTGGAAGATTCTCCATTCACAACATTCTTAACAGATTCATCTTTATGAAAACCTAGTTCAGATTCGTCCTCCCTCTTAGGCACTGAAACCAATGGATCAGCCTCCTCTTGGGCTCTGTACAGCAATGCACGTCCATATTGATAGTAAGCATTCAGACACTCTGGTGCAAGTTCACCATAAAGAGCAACCCTGATGACAAAGAACTTCCAGGATTAGATCATTACATTAAAATTAGAGGTAAAGAGCCCAACTTAACGCAGATACATTCAATTGAGAGAATAACGCTGACTAGATATAGCAGTGTTGCGCTCTCAAAGAAGAATTAGACATATTACCTCAAATCTATTCTCACAAAACACCAAAGACAAAACGAGGTTCACCACATGCTGTTAGCCATGCCCAGTGAAGGTCCAAAACCATGGGAAGTGTTACATATGAAAACAAGAAACACATTGCTTAACAGTCATATCGAGCTTCAGCCTTAAAAGTTTTACCCATGCTAAAGGTAGTGTCTTCAACAATTCAAGCACGAATTAATTGAAAATCAACCTACTGTTAAAACCCCCTTGAAAGCTTACTAAGCAACCCCATAAACAAAAACACACAAATCAATCCACTGAACTAGGTTAGGGTCTACCACTAAAATAACTAAAGCTTACTAAACTACAATTCTCAGACTTTAAAAAATAATAAAAAACATACTCAATGGCGGAAATGTCAGGAAATAATTTCTATTTCCCAACCTCACTGAGTTGAAACAAAAACCCTAACCTGATCTCTAGAGCACGGCTAAAACACTCAGCAGCTTCGCCGAAGTCTTTGACTTCCAAAGCTTTGGTTCCTCTCACTATCAATTCGTTGGAGAACGCCAGCCTCTCTTCTTGATCTCCATTATCAGGCACGCCAGAAGTTTCACCGTCCTCGTTGCTAATTGAGTCTACGCCTCCCTCGAACAAAGATTGTATCGTAGCTTCAACTGAGGCTCGAGTTGCTCCCAAGCTTTCGGTAGATTTTGCAACTTCTTCTGTCATTGTCACTGCATCTTCTTCTTCCCCCATTGAATTCGTGTTGCTTTAATTTTATTTTCAAATTAAAAAAAAAATGTAATACAAAAACGCTGAACAGGGCTTTTAACTTTTAACGAATGTGTCAAAACGACGTACTTGTTAATATTTGACGGAATGACTATTTTACCCTTCCAAGATGACTTATTTGTTCACACCACGTAATTCATACACAACTCGCTTTAGCTTCCCAAGAACTCTTCTTCTTTTTGGTCTTATCGCTCCCCCGAGTCGAGTGCGAAGTGCGCGCTTTTTCTCTTGCTAGGCACAGGCTCCAAAGCCTGCGCCAGTACTTTACGCCAACCGTAGGAAGTTATCAGTGTTATCCCAAACGGCAATGCCGGTTTTAACAGCGAGAAATCTGCGGTTTTGGCAGAGGACATTTCGATGTTCGGATTGAGGAAGAAACTGAAGAAGCGTTTAATGGAAAAGTTATTTTTATATAGAATTCCGCTGCGAGTTTGCTGGTGGTGTGGTTGATGGAATATTGGGATCTTGCGGATTTTTAAAAGCATTAATCCTCTAAAGGTTTTTTTTTTTTTTTTTAAATTGAGCTGTAAGTTATTGTAATTTATATTTTATTGTTTTCTCTCATCAATTGTTGCTGTGATGCCTAAGAAATTGATTTGTGGAGTTTTATGGAAATTTTTATTATTTATAACAATTTTACGATATGCAAACAAGGTTATAGTGATTAAGTCGAAGAATTTAACAAGAGGTTTTTAACTAGAAATAAATTTTTGTTGAGATTCTCTTGTTCTTTCTATCCATGGCAGTTGATTTTCATAGATTCTGACCATCTTTTTCATCCTAATTCATCATTCTTCCCGTCAAATTATCACTTGTCTCAACTCTCAAAACAAGAACCGCAGATTTCCCGCTCTTGTAGCTTGTCAATCAACTCCTAACCTCCTAAAACTAAACCGGGTTGTTTCCCAGTCTGCAATTGAATTTAGTTACTATAATTGTTGAGTGAAGCATTAATTAGTATTTTGATTTGTGGGTATAGGAAGAAGTAGTTGTGGAGACTGATTCAATGAGTGATAGCCCCAGTACTGAGGCTGAAACTGCAAGCTCGTCCAAATAAATCAGTAAGTGTGTAGCAATTGCTTCTAACCCTGGTGAAATAGGATTTTTCTTGTTTACACGACAAAGGACTTAACAACCTTTACGTTACCTTATGAAATGGTTGTTATGATCATCATCTTAGCTTAGTCTTTTATTTGTTCTGACCATGGTTGATTTAATTTCTAATATCATTTGAGTATTTGTTACTATTACATAGGATTTTAGAAGCTTTCTTTCTCTATTATTTTGCCAGTTTCATGTCTTCAATCATCTTTTGAAGATGACCTCAGGGGCTTAGCCTAGTGATAAGGGTAGGGGTCACCCAAGTGGCCAGAGTTCAAGCCATAATGAAGCTAATAACTCCTGATTTACCTGGTTTGTGGTTGCAGGTCTCGGTGATCACAAACCCCCGGATTTATCCTATCCATGTAGTTATGGTTGACCTGCTGGTATGGATAGAAGTTCTCGGGTTACCAAATAAAAAATCATCTTTTGAAGCGCTTTCCTAGCAACTAGGACAAATGAATCTTTACGAGCATATTATGTTTTAAGTTTTCATTTGTTATTTCATGTTTATAGGTTTTGTATAGAAGGATTTTTGTTACGGATGTTTTTTTAAATAGCATTTTTTTTTAATCATTAAATATAATTTAAACCTATCTTTTATGTATTATATGAATATAGTCAAAACTCTAACTCAATACTTGCTTAACCCTCATCTTTAACTTTAGAAACTCTAAGGTGAATAGACATGATACTTTTCATAGGATAGCAATAAGTGTGATACTATTCATAATGATAGATAGATAGATGTGGATACTATTTAAGAGACAATCATAGTATTGCTCACAAATAGGAAAAATGTAATATTGTTCATAAAATAGATAAGTATGCATAATATTATTTACAGAGATACTATTTACTAGTAAAGGATAAACGTGATATTATTTATGAGATAAATGGATTGATATGATACTTTTCATGATACTGTTCACAAATAGGGAATAAACATGATACTGCTCATAAACAAGAAACAAACATGATATTGTTCATGAGATAGATAGTAGAATTGGATTTAAACTGAGTCAAGTTCAAATTTGGATTTTTCAAATTCGGTTCGATTCGATTCAAACGAATAGAGATTGAGCTTAGGCTTGAGCTCGACAAATTTTCATAAAATTGAGCTCGAGCTATGAAAACTTCAGCTTGAGCTTGTCTAATTACTGTAACAAAATTAATTTTATTTATATTTTCAATGTGTATTAATAATGGCAAGTGACTGAATGTGTATGTGGGCAGGTAGGTAATTGTATTTTTATAATTTGTATTTATTATGATTGTATTAAAAACTTAAATGTCTTTATAATGTTTACTGATAAGGGCATTGCAAAATGGCTTAAATTGATTCACAATAAATATGGTTTAACAAAAATTTTAAACATAAATTTACATTTTAAACTTTTATTAACTTTTTCTCTACCATCCATCTTCTTTTTTCCTTTTTGTTCTCTCTTTTTGTTTTCCTTTATTTTAATTGTAAATCTAAAGTCGTAATAAAACCAATGTTAATGAGTAGCTATTTAATAATGAGCAATGCAGTGGATTTGTTGATGTTTTATGTGCTACTTTATAGTATAGATTGGTATACAAGATAAATAAATCAGTACAGCTAAAAACTGAAAGGTTAATAGAAAGTGTATAAGTACAGTTGTGTACCAAGGAGTGCTTATAAATATATTAAACAACGAATTGAAACGTTCATACATTTAAACCTCAACAATATAATATAAAACAATCAAACAATCGATTTTATTACTTATCAAGAAATACTTCTTCAAATATTTGGTGATTTTGATAGTGAGCATGAAGTTGGTGTACTAGTTACCTAACAATCAGAGGATTATGAGGGAGATGAAGTCGAATAAGATCTAGAAGAGTATCATTATGTTGAGGCTGATGAACAAGTGATCAACCAATGAAATAATGAAAAAGTTTTGCACGTGGGTTCGAAAGTTGGTAATTGTTATCCAAATATTGATGTTATATTTGAAATGTATCAAATTATGTTAAGCAAATTGATTTTAGTGTCACAAAGAATACAGTTGCAAAAGGAAAGGGGATATGAGAAAATGTCAAACAATCAGCTGTGATAGAGCTTGAAAATCTTATGGGCAGAGAGTGAAAAAGAGAATAAATTGTGGTACTAGGTTAAGCACTGTCATGAATAAAAATGATACATGGAAAGTAACTAAATTAGAATTAACTCATAATCATGAGTTAGATCTAATATGTCAAGATTAATATTTACGGACAAAAGATTATCTTCAAGGATAAAAATAAATCTCAAAGCCAACAACATAGCAGGTATAAGGCTAAGCAAGAGTTTTTGACTCATTGAAGTGCAACCTGGTGGACCTAATAATTTAAGTTGTTTGCCTAAAAATTGTAGAAATTATATTGATGGTAGAAGAAAATTGATGTTTGGCGACGATGATATGAAGTGCATAAACAAAATATATATATGAGAATATAACAAAAAATAATGATTTTTTTTTTATTTGATAGAGATAGACCACCATATGAGGTTAACAAATGTGTTTTGGGTTCGTTTATTGGAGTAAAGTTGCTTATGAATATTTGGCTTTTCAGTACTTGGTTATCTGCCATGAGTGGATGTTCTCCAAAGGTCATTATGACATATCAATGTGAAAGTATGGGAAGAGCAATTAAAGAGGTGTTATCTGACACAGTTCATAGATTTTGTTTATGACATATAATATGTAAAATTCCCAAAATTTAAGTATTTAAAGGATTATGAA
Source organism: Anacardium occidentale (assembly GCA_026122585.1). Classification (NCBI taxonomy): domain Eukaryota; kingdom Viridiplantae; phylum Streptophyta; class Magnoliopsida; order Sapindales; family Anacardiaceae; genus Anacardium; species Anacardium occidentale. The sequence continues at coordinate 64,105 of JAJEJH010000394.1, forward strand.
AAGGCAAAATTGAGACCAATTTGTTAGGAAGTAGGGAACGGAGGAAAACTCATGGTTAAATAAGCTTTTTAAAGATAGAAAATTTTGGGCTCCAATTTATTTGAATCACATATTCTGGATAGGAATGTTATCAACTCAGAAAAGCAAACGAATGCACTATTTTTTTCTTTTTTACGGATATGTGGAACCATCAAGTATTTTAAAGCAATTTGTTGAGTAGTATGAGATTGTAGTGCGTGATAAGGTGGAGAAAGAGTTTATAGCAGATTTCAAATCGAAAAATAAGGTTGTCAAATGTTTGACAGATGAGAAATTAAATTCCAAGTGGCATACACTAGAGGTACGTTTCTTAAAGTTCAAGAATGTATTAAAAGAATATGGTATTATTTTGAACATTAACCTGGTTTAGAAGAATTTGACGATGAAGAGTTTGAGTCTGGTTTTAAAAAGATAAAAGATTTTGAAAAGAAAATTATAAAATGATTGGTATGTAAAAGAATTTTTTTATTCTGTTTTTTACAAGGAGGAAAGATATGAATTAAAGTGCAATTTTCGGACTTTGAATCAAAAGGTTTGTTATATTGTCATATTTTGAAGGTTTTGAAGTAAATGAAATGTACATATTGAGGAGATGGATGAAATATGTAAATCGTAAGCATAACAAAAATTTTTGTGATAGGGATATCCGAATATGACACCAAAATATCAAAATTTTAAGGTGCTTGAAAAGCTCTTTCACAAATGTGTAGACCTCGCATTGGAATTTTGATATTCTAGTGTCATATTCGGATATTCCCCGTTAGAAAAGATTTTGCTATGCTTACAATTTATATATTTCCTCTATCTCTTTAATATGTACCTATCATTTACTTCTTTTATGTCTTTAATTGTCAAGACCTTCAAAACATGACAACATAATAAACCTTTTGATTCAAGCGTCGGACACCTAAACTTTAATTCAGATCCTTCCTTTTTGTAAAAAACAATATTGATAAATTCTTTTACATACCAATCATTTTGTAATTTTCTTCTCAAAATCTTTATCTTCTTAAGATCAGACTCAAACTCTTCATCATCAAATTCATCTAAACTTGGTTGATATTCAAAACATACTTCTAGTGTATGCCTTATGGAATTTAATTCTCTATTCATAATCTGTCAAACACTTGACATCTTTACTTTTTGATCTAAAATCTACTATAAACTCTTTCTCTACTTTATCACGCATGACAATCTCATATTGCTCAATAAATTGCTTTAAAATACTTGATGGTTTTACATATCTGCAAAAAAAAAAAAAAAGTGCATTCTTTTGCTTCTCTGAGTTAATAACATTATGTGATTCAAATAAATTGGAACCCAAAATTTTCTATTTTCAAAAAGTTTATTCAACCATAGGTTTTCCTCCAGTCCATACTTTCTATCAAACTGATTCCAAATTTACCTTTTCATACTCTTTTGTATGCTTAAACTTTTCAGAAATCTTATACATTATATGTCCTAAATAAAATCTATGAACTGTATCAAGTAATGCCTTTTTTATTGCTTTTCTTGTGTTTTCTCATTGATCCATCATAGTGGTCTTTGGTCCACTCATGGCTGATAGCCAAGTTCTGAAAAACCAAATATATGTGTCAGTATCTTTATGAGAAATAAGTGTACAACCTAATAAAATTGATTGAATCCAACAAAATTTGCAAATGACATTTTGTACTAATTTACCAAATATGAAATATCGACACTGACAATATTGCCAAAATCTTCGTAAACAATTTTATTCTGAGGATGAACCCAAAATACATTTGTTAACCTCATATCTTGGTCTATTTGTATTAGATGAAAAAAATCATTATTTTTTTGTTGTATTCTCAAAAACATATTTTCTTTATACACTTCACATCATTGTCGCCAAACATTAATCTCTTTCTATCATCAATATAATTTTTACAATATTTAGGAAAACAATTTAAATTATTAGGCCCACCAGCTTGCATTTCAATAAGTCGGTAACTCTTGCTTCTTATACTTGCTATGTCATTAGCTTTGAGATTTCTTTTCATCCCTAAAGATAATCTTTAGTGCGCAAGCAATAATCTTGACATATTAAGATCTAACTCATGGTTACGAGTCAACTCTAATTTTGTCACTTTTCATGTACCATTTCATTCATGACAGTGTTCAACCTTACTGGATAATTTATTTTCATTGTCATTTTTTGCCTATAAGATTTTCGAGCTTTATCACAGCTAATTGTTTGATATTTTTTCACATCCCCTTCCCTTTTCTAGTTGAATTCTTTGTGACACTAAAATCAATTTGTTTAGCATAATTATGATACATTTCAAATATGACGTCAATGCTTGGATGACAATTACTACTTTTGGATACACATAAGAAACTTCTTTGTTACCAGGTTAGTTGATGACTTGCTCGCTAACCTTAGCATGATGATACTTTTCCAGATTTTCTTTGACTTTATCTCCATCATAATCCTTCGATTGTTCAGTAACTAACACACCAATTTCATGTTTATCATCAAATTTTTGACGAAGTATTTCTTAACGAGTAATGAATTTCATTGCTTGATTATTTTGTATTGCGTTGTTGGAGTTCAAATGCATGAAAAGTTTCGGTTCATTACTATTTATAAGCACTACCCAATACACAATTGTACCGACTAATACACTTCCTATCAACCTTTCGGTTTCTAGCTATACTGACTTATTTATTTTGTGTATTTACCTGTACTACTTAAATACAGAGTTGTACATTAAATACGGATAAATTCACTGTATAACTATTCATTTACCTTGGTATTATGATGACGTTTAGACCTACTATAGAAAAAATGGGAAACGAAAAGAGGGTAGAAGATGAATGATAAAAGGAAAGTTAATAAAAGTTAAAAATGAAAATTTATGTTTAAAATGTTTGTTGAACCACATGTATTGTGGATAAATTTAAACCATTTAGCAATGCCCTTTATTATGCTATGTTGGAATTATAAATGCATTTATAATATTTATTAATAAATTATAACTAGTGGGTTGGTGGTGTGTTTATTATAACTGTATTGGAAACCTAAATGTATTTATAATATTTATTATTAAATTATAATTGATGGGTGGGTTAGTGATAGGTTAATGTATAACTTGTAATCGTATTTATTATGATTGTATTAAAAATGTAAATGTATTTATAATATTTATTATTAAATTATAATTGATAGGTAGATCAATGATAAGTTTATGTATAACTTGTATTTGTATTTATTATGATTACATTGAAAATGTAAATGAATTTATAATATTTATTGATAAATTATAATTAATGGGTGGGCATAATATAAGACTAGATTTGAACCAAACGGGCTTGAGCTTGATTGTCAACTTAACTCGATCAAATTTGAAATGAGCTTTAATAAGTCAAGCTCGAGAGGTCGAGCCAACTTTTTTTAATTGTAAAAATCATTATAGATAAAATCCAACTCATTCCCTCGTAATAATTACACATTATGATTACCCACTCACTCATTATAATTTATAAATACATATTTTTCAATATTTTCATTATAAATACAAATTATAAATACACTTATTCATCCAATAATTATAATTTATTGATAAATATTATAAATGTATTTATGTTTCCAATGCAATCATAATAAATACTAGTTATAAATACACTCGTTTATTAATCGATTATAATTTATTAATAAACATTATAACTATATTTACGTTTCTAATACAATTATAATAAATACAGAGTTATTAATATATCACTTACCAATTATAATTTATTAATAAATTCAAGTTACAAATACAATTACTCATCCACCCACCAATTATAATTTAATAAAGGTGTAGCTAAATATATCAAATTGATCCACAATGAATGTGACTTAACACAAGTTTTAAATATGAATTTTAGCTTTTCATCTTTGTTAACTTGCTTCTAACAAATCCTTTCTATTCTCTTTCTTTCCTTGTCTTTTTTTCTTTTGTAACTCTAAAGATCATGTTAAAAAGTGTAAAGTTAATGCTAAGTTGTTTTGTATAGTGGGTTTGTCTTCCTAGTATTTAATGTGTATTTAAATTGAAATTCAGCTCTTTTATGATATAACAGGTAGGCCTTATACCTGTTGAATCATTAGCTTTGAAATTTCTTTCTATGATAGAAGATAAAATTTTGTGCATAAGCATTAATCTTGACGTATTAGGATCTAACTCATGATTATGAGTCAACTTTAATTTTGTCACTTTCCACATACCATTTTCATTCAAAACAACGCTCAACCTTGTAGGACAATTTATTCTCTTTGTCATCCTCTGCCCATTAGATTTTCAACCTCTAATACAATTGATTATTTGATATTTTCTCACATCCATGTTGCCTTTTGCAACTAATATCTTTGTAACACTAAAACCAATTTCCTTAGCATAATTTTGATACATTTCAAATATAATATTGATGTTTAGATAATAATTACCAACTTTTGGACACAGATTATCTACGACATGAGAAACTTCTTCATAACCAGGTTGGCTAATCACTTGCTTGTTAGGTTCTATGTTGTTTGCCTCAACATGATCATACTCTTCCAAATTGTATTTGAATTCACCTCCCTCATAATCCACTATTTGTTCGTTAACTAGCACACCAACTTCATGCTCTTCAAAATAATCATGCTTATCATAAGAACCACCAAATATTTGATGAAACATTTCTTGACGAGTAGTGGAATTTATTGTTTGATTATTTTGTATTATTGGAGTTCAGATACATGACATTTTCGTTTTGTTTCTTAATTTATATGCAAAAACTTCAAGCGCCTACCATTAATCCCCTTATCATAACTTGTATTAAGTATACCGATCGGTACAAAACCTACTGATTGAGATACTATTTATGAAGCCAATCATCACATAATCATATCTGCCTATACATTAAATACCATATTCTAACTATACTAACCTATCTATATGTGTATTGACCTATACTATCTAAATACAAAGCAATACATTAAATACGGAAACCCACTTGTATACTAAAAAAGTGGGATTTTGATTTACATATTAGGACGACAAACCCACTATGTATAAAACCTTAATATTAATTTTATATTTTTTAACATGTTGTTTAGAGTTACGAAATAAAAGAGGCAAAAAAAATGAGGGAACTAAAATGAGGGAAGAAGATGGATGAAAAAATTCGTGAGAGGCAAAATAAAAAAAACGTTAAAAATGTAAATTCATATTTAAAACTTTTGTTGAATCACATTTATTGTAGATCAGTTTGATATATTTAGCAACGCCTATTATAATGTAATAATGAACATTATAACTACATTTATTTTTTTCAATACATTTATAATAAATACAAATTATAAGTACGCTTACAAGCCCACCAATTAAAATTTAAGGATAAACATTATAAATATATTTATGTTTTCATTATAATCGAAATAAATATAAGTTATAAATACACTCACAAATCCACCAACTAAAATTTATTAATAAACATTATAAATATATTTATGTTTCCAATATCATTGTAATAAATAAAAGTTATAAATATACTCACAAACCCACCAATTAAATACAAGTTATAAATACATCCACCCACCCATCAATTATAATGTATTAATAAATATTATAAATATATTTACATTTTCAATACAGTAATGATAAATACAAGTTATAAATACACACATCCACTTATCTGCCAATTATAATTTATTAATAAACGTTATAAATACATCTATGTTTTCAATACAATCATAATAAATACAAGTTATAAATACATAATCACTCACATATTCACTTATACATTCACTCGTTTACCGTTATTAATGCACATTGAAAATATAAATAAAATTAATTTTTTTGCATTTACGAATTGAACTCAAGCTTAACTTTTCATGTCAAGCTCAATTTTGGCTATATGAAAACTTGTCAAGCTCTAGCTCAAGTTTATTACTCGACTTCCTTAAGCTAAACCAAATTTAAACAAACTCAAGTTTAAGCTCGACTCAATACATATCTAACCAAAGATATATTTATAACTTATATTTATTATGATTGTATTGGAAACATAAATATATTTATAATGTTTATTAATAAATTATAATTGATGATTGAGTGTATTTATAATTTATATTTATTATTATTGTATTGGAAACATAAATGGATTTATTATTTTTATTAATATAATATAATTAGTGGATCGCGTTCTTATAGTTTGTATTTATTATAAATGTATTAGAAAAATACATATATTTATAAATTATAATGAATGAGTGAGTATTTACAATGTGCATTTATTATGAGTAAATGGGTGAGTATTTGTTTATAATAATTTTATAATTAACAAAAAATCAGTCTAAGCTCAAGTTCATAAATTTTCAAAATCACGCTCAAGCGTGGGCTCAAGCCCCACTCATGCATGGGCTCGAGCTCCACTCATAGAAGCTCATTATGAGCTCAATTAAGTCGAGCTAGTAATTGATCTTGAGTCAGTTCGGTTTAAATTCAATCTTAGTAGGCTGATAGGCATGGTATTGTTTTTGATAGTAGATAAGACTATTTGTGAAAGCACTGTTTATATATAGGGGATAAACATAATACCCTTTATAAGATAAGGGGAGACATTGTTTGTAAATACTGTTTACAGACGGGTAGGTAAGAGATAGGCGTGGTATTGTTTATGAAATCAGTGGGCAGCATGATACTGTTTACATTACCATTCATAAATTCTTAATTTTAGAAATGAAGATAAAATAAGTGTTGAGTTGAGGTTTTAGCTATATTTGTATAATATATAAAAGGTAGATTAAATTTGTATAGCAAGATTTAGTTATATTTGTATAAGATTAAGATTTTATAGCAAGACTAAAAAAAATAAATATTATAAGTGCTGAGAACAGGAAGGTCCATCAAGTTGTTGCACCCCTAAGCCATGGTTAGCTTCTACCTTCCCTGGGAAAATGACAGATCAACTTGTGACTGGAAAATACATGCAAGGTAATTTATTTTGAACTGATTGTTATTATCATCACCTCGCAATTTTCAAGCACGTATCCATGGTAATGAATGATAGCATCTTGAATTCTCTACAAAGATTATTCATACGATAATTTGAAAACTAACTTCATTCCACTAGACTCAAGGCATGGATTTTCTCCTTTCTTTTCTGTGTCAGGGAGTATTTCTTCCATTCAGAAAATTATCTGCAAACTGGCATGACAAGCAAGTCATATGATGCAAATGTTTGCTTAATTTCAGGCTACTTTGTTTGTAGCCAGTTTTCTGATGAAATTGTTTGTTTCACATTTTGTATTGTGTGATGTGCTATAGTCTATGCAATTCTCTTAATCCCCTAGGAAAAGAGGGTTAGATATCAAATTGCTAAGCTCATTGTGAACTATGTAATCATACAAGAGAGAACATCTATTTTGTCCTTGATTTGCATTGAATAGGTAATCTAAGCTTACCTATTGATTTTAAAACATCTAATGGAATTTGAGGTTAATGATTACTTCATTGTGAATAGAGTTAATCTGCATTATCCTGTACCTGCAGATTGAGAGTTGTATGGGAAATTTGGTTACCTGTAAAGTTTTTTTTTTTTTTTTTCTTGGATTCTCTGGGCTTGTAGTTGGGTCTTTGGTTCAGATTTGTTTGTCAATTGTAAAAGTTGTCTGGGAAGAATCCGTTTAACTGCAACCAACAGATGTTTGTTTATGATAATTTTGAATAATGCATCTCCCCGATCCACGTGTTTGGTATTTTAGCTCTTATTTTTCTCCTGGCATGAAATATAATGCTTGTGGAGTCTTTGTGGATGTAACGGATTGTTCACAAGGTTAATAGAAAGGAAGAGGCGATTGGGAAACATGGAAGCAGAAGATCAACAGATCAAGCCTGGACTCTGTGTTTTGTGATTGATGAGGGAGAGTTCTACACCCTACTTGCTCAACCATCATAGACATTTCTCTTTCAATTCCATTTGTGGATGCCATTGTAATAAATTTTGTTTGAAAAATCTATTCTCATGTCAGATTGGATATTGAGTTTTGGACGCATTCAGCCAGAATTAGGGATATTGGAGAAAACCTCAAGTAGGAACATGCCACGCATTGATTGTATGCTTGAATTGTTGCTTGAATTGTCCTGCCAAGTTAGCTTGGCTTTCGTATAAGTTGCCGTACCATCTGCCAGACAAGTGGTATTGGCTTCTCTGTATGTATGCAGCTTGCAACAATTTTAGTATTGTAGTTTTACATGCATCCAATAACCTAGATAAAGTTTGCAATCGAAAATGGAGGTTCAGTTGCAATTTACACAGAATTGTCGGTGGTTAATTGTTTTCCAATGGCCAAAAGCCAAGGAGAAAGTTTGAAAGAAGGGTGTCTTCTTTGTTCATGCCGGTATGCCCCATTGTGGGTTTAAGTAGTAGCTTAATACCGGAGAAGGATCTTCTCTTCTACTTCTAGTTAAACTTTTTCTAGGTTTCTGATTTTTTTTCTTCTTCCTCTAATTATTTCCTACACCTATTAAACTATCAATTTTGTTTTTCAGATGTGTCATTATGTGAATGAATATTAATTTATATTTAATTCAAAATCATTCAATCACATAATAACATATTATTTAAATATACAAAATAGATATAAAATTGTGTATGTATGGTTTTATTTCTAGTACTAGTAAAACATATTATATATTTACTAACCATTTCATTAGGTCCCATCCTACTGAAAACTTTGAGCTTGCAATTGTAATAATAATTTCATAGGATTTACAAATGAGCAAGGCAAAACCTTTTTGAATGCAAGATTATGAGGCACTTTGACATTCATATCTATTCAGGTCAAGAATTCTACTGTCATCACCTTCCTTATGACTGTCTTCAGTCGCTATTATAAAATAATCCCAACAACTTTACTAATGAATTAAATCGTAAGAGAGTAGATATGTACTTATAATCAGTGAAGTGATGGCTCCTACATTCTTCCATTTCCGATAATCTAACCATTCTCTTATAGGAATTGAAAACAGAGAATAGAGAAAGCCTACAAGAGAATATATGTAACTACAAAAATTATGGTAAACTCCAATAGTATTCACAAAATTTTAAGAAATAGCTTCTATGTCACTGCACTACATTACCCAGCAAACTGTTTGTTGAAGGTGAACTCTGTTCGCTTAACCAAGGATCCTGCACAGAAACGGGTGAGCTATCCTTCACCTCGTCCAAAGTAGTCAGACAGTCAACAGCCTTAGGAGGAAAAAGTAATCTCTGACTTGTCGCCCCGACCTTCTTAATCATCATGCTACCTACTGACCTCTTACTACCAAAGTCTGAGGATGAACATGAAGCTGGTGGAGAAGCCATGTAAACATTTGAAGCCCATGAACTGACCCTGATGTGTTCTAGTTCTTCTGCCACTTCCATCATAGTAGGCCTCATGTCTCTATGAAAAGCAAGGCATCTAAATGCTAGCTCTGCCACACTGTGAATGGATGACAGTGTCCAAGCATCCCCACATGGTTCAAGGTATGGATCTATTATCTCATCCACACACCCTCTCCCAATCCTGTCGATAGCTAGTGCAGCCAAATTCACCTCACTATGAGGGCGAGAAAAGTCAACCACCTTCAATGCCGTTATTATCTCTACCAGAACTACCCCAAAGCTGTAAACATCACTTTTATCAGAAAGATGGAAATATTGATGGTATTGAGGATCAAGATAGCCTGGAGTCCCTTGTGGGGCTGTTGAGATGTGGGATGACTCAGTCATTCCAAGTCTAGAAAGACCGAAATCTGCTACCTTCGACTTAAAGTTGAAATCCAAGAGTATATTGCTGGATTTGATGTCACGGTGATAAATTGGTGGATTCATGACAGAATGGAGATAGGCAATAGCCTGAGCAGTCTCGGTGGCAATAGTAAGTCGTACTGTCCATGGAAGTCCACTACCTCTATCTCTTTGAAGATGCTGACTTAGAGTTCCGTTTGGCATAAATTCATAAACAAGGATCGGTTCACCTTCCTGTATGCAGCAACCTAACAGGCGGACTAGATTTGGGTGGCTCACAGAGGATAGCAGCTTAATCTCATTCATGACTTGGTCGATGCTGTCAGTGTCTCTATATCTAAACCTTTTTATAGCTACCAATTCATCATTGTGGAGTTTTCCCGCATAAACTGTACCATAGGCACCAGTTCCCAGTCTCTGTTTCTCGGAGAAATAACAGGTGGCTTTTTCAATTTCTTTGTACGGGTAGAAAGGTACACTGGAGTTGCCAGCAGCTTGATACAAAAGGCGCTTAGCACTCAGCTGGTTTCTCAAAGAAGAAGACCGCCTTCGGATGCAGTAACATGTAAGAGCCAAACCAGTCACAACAGCAGCTCCAGCAATAAGCCCTGGAAGCAAAACGATGGGAATCATGTTCTACTTTTTTTGTTTTCAAAACATAACGCATAAATATTATTTGTTTTCCAGAAAAGAAAACCTTATCTAGGCACATCAAGTAACAGAAATTTCGTATTATATATTCTTAGTTAAGGGCTGACTGAACCACATCAAAACCACCATTCAATTGATTTGAGCCAAAATGACATGGTATTGTCATGCTGAATCAGGACATATCTCACATTACAAGCATCCAAAGGAACTGTTCAGCCAATTGTCTAGTTAAGTTAGTTGGGATATCATTGGGTGCCACAAAAACCTGAGTCACCCCATGGTGACCGGTAAAACCATTCATTCTCCTAATAAATCAAAGTTTAAAACAAAAAAAAAAACGAAAAAAAATTCAATAATATAACCAGAAAAATAAAAAAAAAAAAGTTCCTGAAAACATACAAAACACCAAACTGTATCCATTGACATTGAAACATAAAATTTTACCTCCAACAAGAGCACCAACTCTGGTTCCTCCACAGTGGCCAGAAAAATACTTTTTGGCATTGCAATCAGAGGCTGCAAACATGAAAATGAGTATAAAGAAAAAGGGATAAGTAAAGACACACCAGCACGGTACAACAAAGGCACAAAGTTTTAATCTTGTTAGTTTTTCATCAGTAGTGGATAAATTTATCTCGCTTTATAAATAATTGTGATTCTCTTGTATCTACGGATTGACACCACTTCCTTTACAATCATGTAACCGGTAAAATCAAAATGATAACTAGCCTCATCAGATAACAAAGTAATCTACAGTTGGTTTGTGAAGCAACATTCATACAATTTATTAATTTGATTTAAGTTCAAAATGATTTTCTATAATTATTTTATGTTAGCATAATCTAAAATTGAGCCTTCATTAATTACCAAATATATAAATAAAATTAAGCCTTCATTAAGCTTCTGCTCAACCTTTGACTCCAGAAGACAGGCTGAGAAAAAAAACAATGGTTATCAGCAATACATGTATCCCTAGCCAAAATAGTCCAGCTAAACCCTTTGTCAGTGGCTTAAAAATTTTGGTAGTGGGCTCACAGCATCATAACGATTACATGCCATTCAGGCTAAAGGCGTGTGACTGACACATACAGAAATAAGAAGCCCTAGACAGAAAAAGTCTTTGGTAACAGGTTAGCCACTAACTAGGAGAAATTTTCAGCTCGGTCAAGAAAATATTACCATTTAATTTGTAGCATTTCAATCCAAATCATTAGACTTAAGGAAACAAACAGTGTTTTAGAACTTATCTAGCACAAGAAGTTAAAAAATCTTTTAACTGCTAGATGGTCTTAATAATCAAGCAATCCCCCCTTAAACTTTTTTAGCATACAAGGTTTTATCACCAAAAATATCAGCCTGCTTATTCATACACGCGCTTGGCAAAAAGGACTGGTAGGTTGGACTTCTTACTTGTTAGCAAGCTAGTCTATTTTAGCAGTCATAACACATGCTACAGCTCCTAAGTTCTCCGCATACATAACCATAAATTGTCAGAAATCACGATGCCATTACCTTATGAATCACATTCCCATAAAATGCATAACCCCCGCTCGACCTTTTAAACAATTTGCACCCTTCAATTTGCATTGTGCACATCCTATGATTCAAAATATTCATCATTACCTCATTTATTGTTGTGACAGATCATTTTGTCAATTCTAACATGTGGGTCCTGTTCATATTGCTTCAAAAACCTAAACTTATCTATAAAACCAGATAATAACGATAAACCAAACTTAAAATGTCTTAAATCATATATACTTTATAAAACTCTAGATCTCCCAGCAATATCAAATGACTCAAAATCCTGCCTCATTTTGTGCCTATCTAACTAAAATAACAAAAACGTCAAATAAAAACAAAGCACCCACTTGACGAGGAAGCATAGCAAAGAATTCCACAGTTCTCTCAGAAAAATAATTTTCATTGAAACGCCAATGTCATTCCAACACACACATAATTAGGCAGAGGGCATTTTTGTCAGGATGATATATCATTTTCTAATTGGGCAGCGCATGACACCGCTACTCTCTCACTCCATATACTTTCTGGGTTGCCTCGTCAAATCAATTTCACCGTCCACCATTAAAAAAAAATGAAGATCAAATAAACAAACGAAGCATTAACTGTAAAAAAACAAAGAGTCAACTCACTTTTCTGGCACCCAGTCCCGGCGGCAAACCCGTCACCCTGAAAACCTTCTTTACATATGCAGCGGAATCCTTGCTTTCCGGTAGGAAGGTTAACTTTATTGAGCACCGCATTGGTAGAGCAATTCTTATCATTGCGAGGAAGCCACCAACCCAACTCAACTCGCTGAAATTCGAGCGAAGCGCCCGAGTCCCCAACCGAGTTAATAGCAAAAGATGACAATAAAGACTGGCACCCAGTCCGATTCAACTCTTCAAAGTTCAACACAATTGTTTCACTTTTATTTATAAAAGAGTAGCAGTTTATATGATCACTTCTGTTATCACATAAGCCCAAATTAAACTGTTGCTCAACCAAACTCGTTGACACGACGCAGTCGTTTTGGTTACCAGTACAGTTTTGGAGAAGCAAACTGTTCAGTGACGTCATCCCGTAATTGTGGCTGAAGAGCGGTCGGAGCGAGCTCATCTGGCGGTTACATTTTGGTGGAAGGTTAACGAAGATACTGTCCGCCGTCACATTCTGCACGTCAAACTCTCCAATTCTGACGGACTCAGTGGTGGGGTCGCAGAGCAGCTGGATCGGGCAACCCGTTGAGAACCCGAATGGGTACGGTACAGATTTAATTAACTTGCTTGTTTTACATGTTTGTTCACAGTGTACCGCGGCTTCCGCGGCAGAGATAGCGAAAATCAAGATTATTGAAACGAAATTTAGTCGTTGAAGAATCATCAGTCATCACCTGCAGTCTGTAACAGCAAAAGAAAGAAAATATTGATTAAACAAATCAATGGTCGATCAGAAGAACACCCAACTAATTTGCTATTCTATATTTGTCTTTTGACTTGGAAAGAGCAATTAATGGAGACGTTGGAAAGCCATCTATATCACTAAATGCTACGACAGAGCTCCATTAATGGTTAATAAAGCCTTTATTTGTTGGTTTTCCTGGCAAAATGCAAGAAAATTGAGGCGTTTATTGCTTTTGCTCACCTCGAAGCTCTGCAATTTCCAATTCCAATCAGAAGTTAGAAACAGAGCATGCGATTCTGAATGAGCCGCGTCTTTTTTACGTCTAAAAACGTGTCAACAACAGTAATTCTTTTGTTGAAATGACAAAACCACCCTTTCTATAAAATAAATAAATATCATTATAATTTTCAATGATTTTTTATATTAATAATTTTAGATTACATGTGTTTCTATTCTAGCATATTTTAAAAGTTAATATATATTTTTACTCTATAAATATTACCAGGTTATAAAAGAATATTTTATTGAGACCCAAAAAAAATTAAAAAAGAAAAAAAGAAAATCATTTCCAACCACTCTGAAAAAGACTTTGTACGGACATGCCCGAGGAGATTTTAGTCATTTTAGTTAGGCGAGAACGTCCCCAGCGAATGGGATGAGTAGAACGGATCCACCATCCATTATAATAAAATAATAATACAATCCTTTTGATGCTTCGTCATGAGCTTTATGATTCGAGGAAGCTGCCACCGGAAGTGGACCGCACCGCCACCAATTGTGGAACCCACTTCATAATTCCATATTTATTTAATAAATAATTTTTATTAAATTTATAAAAAAATAAATTATTTTATTTATAAACAATTGCATATGAAGAAGATTGAAGCACCCTTAGCTGGTTGACTTCTTTATTTATTTAAATATTAATAGGACAACCTTAATATTAAATTATAATTCCATAAATACCTCTAAAATCCAGGCGTCGTAATTAAAAAGTAAAAGAATATTTTTATTATTTTATTCAATAAATTTGAATCCTGATCCGAATACCGGTCAAAATACTTGGTCGTGATTCCACACCCCTCACCAACAATCTCTGCCCTTTTCCGTAAATTTAGTAAGATTATTTATATATGTGGCGGATCTTGATTGGTCATGGATTTGTGGGATGGTCGTATGGAAATGAACCTAACAGTAGGGCCTGGACGATGCAGATCCCCTCGAAGCTGAAGTGTTCCACTCAAAGTTTGGTTCGCTAAGTTTCCAAGAATGGAACGCGTTTGCGTTTCAATCACATCCGCTGTCCAGTTTGACTGACATCACATCACCACTCATGTCCCTCCAGTTTAAGCCAAGAATGATTTGGACAGGCTGCTGACCCAACCCACATCTTTTTCTATATTATTATTTTATTTGATTTGTAAGATTGAAATCTTACGTGAACTCTAACTTTGAATTTCACAACTTAACCCTAAAATTTCCATCCATATTATTATATCAGAACTTTTGTGTCAGGATTTTGGTGGGCTGTTTAATCGAAATTTTGAAAGAAAAATTTATTTTACAGTTTTACCAATTGGGTGACTCTTTGCCATGATTAAAAGGCCAAAGCACTATTCCCAACCTTCAACGTTCAAAAGTTTCAATTTTACTCTCTAATTAAATTTAATATTAAAAATAATAATAATATATAATAATAATTCAGAAATATTTTTATCTTTTAAAAATAAAAATTTTATAAATTAATAAAATAAATTTTATATAAATATAAAATTTTAAAAATATTTAAAAATATTTAAAAATATATTTATAAAATTTTTAAAATTTAAAAAATTTAAGCAGCCGCCAGTGCCGACGGTGGTGGCCGCCTATAATGGAACTAGATGACATTTTTCGACCATCTGGTTCCAAGGAAAGATAGATCTGACATTCCTGTTAGATGGAGACGGCCAGATCTAACCGCCTCAGACAGACGTAGGAGTCGAAAATAGTCAGAAAGAGACGACCTTGGTTCCACCGACCGTTTTCAACCATTTTTTTTGACGGAAGAGGCCAAATCTGGCCGCTTCCTACTAAAGTTGAAGGTGACTAGATCTAACCGCCTCCACCGGAAGGGGAGGCCAGATCTAGCCGCTTCCCACTAAAGCCGAAGGTGACTAGATCTGACTGCTTCCATCGGAAAGGGAGGCCAAATCTGGCCCCCTGGCCTCCTCTGGAACTAGGTGGCCAGAAACGGCCACCTGGTTCTATTATGGGCAGCGGTGGCTGCTTAAATTTTTTAAATTTTAAAAATGTTATAAATATATTTTTTAAATTTTTATATTTAAAAATTAGTTTATAATTTTATTATAAATTTTTATTTTTTAAAGGGTATTTTAGTTATTTTATTTAAAAAATTATAAAATATGTTTAAATTTTGATCTAAGGATGAAAATCTGGGCTTTTAAAAGTTAGAGGGTGGGACTTTATACCCACCTCCCACCCACTAACTCTGGGTGGGAATAAGTTGTTTGTCCTTATTAAAAAGCCATAGGCCTTCATTCCATTAAATCTCCTCCATCACCTCTTTAAAATTTAAATATTAATATTATTAACATGTTTTTATTAATATTTTTTATTAAATAATTAAAATATTTTAAAGATATAAAATAATAAAAATTTAAAAAAACTAAAATTAAAAATAACAACCACTACTAATAATAATAACTATTAAAAATCAAATCAAATAATCACAAATGATCACTAATTGTTACTGGTAGTTGAAAATAATTAATTTTATTCATATAAAGTATTTTTTATCACTAATAATGATAAAGACAATCAAATCTATTTGATTTCATCAAAATTGGATGATTTAATTATATTGTTTTATTTGTATTTTGTTATATTTGTATTATTTTTAAAATTATTTTAATTGTTTTTTAATATTGTATTTTTTTTCAAAATTTCTTTTATTATTATTTTTAAATTTATTTTTTTATTTTAAAAATATAAAAAAATTTAACCATTAATATTTTATGATTGATTTTAAATTTAATTATTAATTATCATCGGTAAATAAATATATAAAATTTTAGAAATTAATGAATAAAATTTTGCTATTCAGATAAACTTCGCTGAGGCCTGATTAAAATCGTACTTCCGAGACTCTGATATTGGCCTGGGTATTGCTATTTGAGAAGTCACCCCTTCCAAGAAGAAACAAACTTTCACGTTTGGAGCAAATTAATAGATCAAAAGGTACAACATGTTGCGCATAGACATTAATTAATAGATTTGAATAGATGAGGAAATCATGCATAAAAATTGTACTTTGAATTAGTATAATAACCCACTGAGGACTTGATATAACGATTAAAATACAAAGCATGCCAGCCACCGGCCTCTTTCTAAAATCTTGATTCCTGAAAGAAAATGCTAAGATTTACGTGAAGGCATCCTAGGAATACATGAGAACAAGAACCGGATTATACCTTTAAGAACAGAAGGAGCACCGTCTTTATTCTTATTCTTATTAGTGTTATTGTTCCTCACGTTCAGTTTCTTCAACTTAAGCCGCTTCTTTGTTTTTCCTATAATCGTGTCTTTCTGATCCTTGCCGAATTTGTAGCTTCTTAGGTATCTCTGCCTGCGTGCAAAGCGGTCGTCAAGATATTGACGAAATGATTCAGAGGGGGAGATGAATTTTGACGAAGGAAAAAGTTTGTCACTCTTCTCTTCAGCTTCCACTGTCGTGTTAAACTTTCTTAAGAACATGGCGTCTGATTCAGTCCATTCTTTAAGCTTTCTTACTTTAATCCCATCGTACACATCGGTATGGACTCTTGAATCAGAACGGCAACTACCACTATTCATCACCATCTTGTATTGCTTCATTCTTTGTTAATCTTTTAACAAAGTAAAAGGCAGGCAGGAGTAGGAGGCGGGGGAGGAGGTGGCACGCAGCATGTACGAGTCTTGTCTTTGTTGATGTATAGATATATAAAACACTTGGCTCTGACTGTGAATTTGATTGGAATCTACTTCTTCTACAAGCAAAAGATTTCTAATTTTATTCGACTAGCAAAACTGAAAATTAAAAATGGAAAAATCAAGAATCACGAAGTAGAGATAATTATAAGGATGATTCATTTCCTATACACATTTCTGACGCTGCAGTTTATTTAATGGTAATTAACTTATTAAATTCCTTTTAATATAGGATAACATGGTATGATTTATGTTTTCTTTGGATGGATATCAGTGTACATATATATAATTCAGAACCTGTCCATCCCCTCCGTTTCTTAAGCTTTCTAAGTAAAACAATTAGGTGTTGGTCAATAAGCAGGCCTCTGGGAATCATGTTGGGCGCATAATTCACTAAATGAATATTATGAGGCGCTTCTGAGCTCCAGGTAGTACTGTAACTCTCGGCTAATTCCAGTCTTTTATCTCTCTTCCTTATCATTTTGTTCAGGGCCTCCGATTGTTTATTTTATCCACCAAATTAAGATATGATACGTAGAAGATTTGGTCACAGTAAGACCTCATAGCTGAGCTTGTTAATTATGCCTTTTGGAATTCAGTTTCTTTATGAGAATTGAATCTAAACAATATACGAAAATGTTAACTGTAATTATTTAGTACAGATCTATCCTACTAATGCATGTTTTGGTTCTTAGAATTGGCTTCTTGGTATTAGCGTATACAACTGGTAAGTCTGAACGTGCACAGTTGATTGGTTGCATATGATTAAGAAATCTAAATTCACAACCTTCTGATTATAATATATATGTGGAGCCTTTCCCAACCATATATATATATATATATATATATATATATATATATATATATATATATATATACAAGTTGGCTGAACTTATAAATTTAAAAATCAAAAATGGCAAATGACTGTAATATGTTTTCTGCTTTCTGTTGATGCCACCAAGCAAATAATTGGTTCTGCTTGTTGAATTCAGGTAGCCAGATAAAATTGTTGTTGATGCATGTGTTGCCTTTGTCT
The DNA here is from genome assembly GCA_026122585.1 of Anacardium occidentale. Lineage (NCBI taxonomy): Eukaryota > Viridiplantae > Streptophyta > Magnoliopsida > Sapindales > Anacardiaceae > Anacardium > Anacardium occidentale. Next base: position 82,487 of record JAJEJH010000394.1, read on the forward strand.
TCTAACAAATTACTCCTTGACAGTTCATCAGATTCTGCTTTTGGGATGGATATGATTAAGAGAATGCTGCAGACTGGGAACCCAAACATGCTCAGCTGATGAAAAGTTGGGGAGCTGAATCACTTTTAAATACAAGAGACAAATAATTTCTCATTGATTGCAATTATAAGTATCTATCCGTTGAGCGCTGAAAATCCTACTTTCAAGCAAAGTTTAAGAGATAAAATAAGATTGTGTGATAAGTGTTGTTAGTGAGCTGTGAATATTAAGTATTGAGAATTCGTATTTAGTGAGTAAAGTTCTCTTCATAATCAATATTAAATTTCTATTTTATGAAACTTTTTTGCTACAAATTGTGTTTTATATTTCAGGATCTCATAATTTTTCTCAAATGCCTATATAAACTTAATATTTTCAAGTGTATGGACTATGGATCCAAATAGTTCTCACTAAATTTTATGCTTCAGACATATAGACTAATCTACTACCAATATATTAGTATTGACGTTCTTCCTCAACCATAGGTCAGGGTCCTCATAATCATCATAACGCTGAGAGAAACAAAAAACATAATATTATTTTCAAAATGATCTTTTATACTATAAAAATGCATTGAGATATATCTGTATTTTCTTTTTTTCCTTTTGTACATTTGCCACTTCAAGCCCCAATAAGATCATTTCAGAATAGTTCATATGCTTCTCTTTAGGGCAATAAATATCTCTTTATTTTATTTTGTGCCTCTTTAGGGGCTACTAGCAAATGCCACTTCGAGTCTAGTTAAGATTTCTTTACTTTTGCTACATGTTCTTCTGTTAGAGTAATTAATCTCTTAGATATAGTCTCTTATAGGACCATTTGCCTCTTATAGGACATTGCAATTCTTCTAGACTCTAGAGTGATTTATCTAACAATTTTAAACCGATCAAATATTTTGTTGTCTCTTTTGCAGATCACACAATTTATTTTTCAATTTATAGAATATTTTCCTCTTCTGGAGAACCATATCCTTCACATTGATTGATATACCATATTTCAAACTAGCAGTAATGTTGTCTATGAGGACCTCAAACCCCTTTGGAGTATTTATTTGGTATGTATTTATCACCTATCATTCATTTGATAGGTGACCAATTATGATGCTGCAATTTTGTGAAATTATAAGTTTAAATGGTTCTTAGCTTTGAGCGGGCTTCAATAAATAAATACACACACACACACACATATATATATATATTAAAAACAGTTTGATGCCAATTGCTAATCATCCCAATTCTTTCCACAGTAGTGTGTTCTTCCGGTTCTTAGCTCACTGGTGTCTTCTATATCAAATAAGGCACGACACAGTCATGAAACAGAAAAAAGAAAATCATGGTTCTCGTTTCTGTTACCAATAAATGAATGAACTTTTTTTTAAACTATAAAAAATAATGAGGAGACAAAAATATTTTTTAATTTATTCGTTGTTAAAGATTAATGTAATCAGTATCAGTAAAATTTATTTCTGAAACTTGTATTTGCAGACGAAGGCAAGCGATGAGATTGCATAGGATGCCCTCAAATTCAAATCTGAACAGATAAAAAAAGAAAAGGGATCTTCATTCATTTTCGAAGAACACACTACTGTACAAAATTTAATAAAAAAGTGTCTTCATTCATTTTCGAAAAACACTAGTTTACAAATTTTGCATGATGTGGCTAAACTGTTTCAGCAAGGCTTTTTTGAAATTGGAAGACGAAATACTAGAATGGTAAGTTTTTGAGAAAGGTGCCCAACTGACCTTTGTTCATTTTGATTTATAATTATAGCTTCATGCATGGTACCTTTTGACTCCTTTTTCTCTCTCGTACTGTAAAGTAATACCCTTCAACTGCTGTCTCTAAACACTTCCCACAAATTACTTCCTGACCTCTAACATTTCACTATAAATCCATTAACTTCAATGGCTTTCAGATTTATCAACCCAATCCCATATATTCTAGGAGGAGTACTCATAACATTGTAGATTTTATGCTAAATTTTGTATACTTCTACAAGTCTGCAGAACTGCATTGGTGTAGGTGTTCTAGTGTTCGTTGAGACTTGAGTGCTGCATAGTTGTAGACTAAGCGTAAGATGCGTCGATTTATTGTTGTTAGGTCAATCGCAGCATTGGTTTCTGGGGCAAACAAATAACAGTTTAAACGTATTGGTTTCGTGTTTCGAGATTGTGTTAAGAAAGAAATTATGCTTTTGGATTTATTGACTAAAATAATGTCAACAATCATAATACACTAAAGTCAAGGGTGTTTTTGATAGTTGTTAAACGTTATGGGTATTGAATGTTACTTGGATCAATATCAAAACTGCATGGTTGTCCAATAAATATTGAATCCGTAAAATGATGATGAACAACTCGTCAGAACTCGAACTTGTCCATTTCAACTTCTGTGTACCAGAGAAAATAGAGACAGAAGGTGGCAATGGCGGTAATGAAACACTTTGTTTTCGTTGATGCAGCTTGCTTTGGAGAATGGCCATGGTTCAAGGTCAGAATACCGCTCAAAGCAGCTGGTCACCTAATCACTACAATAGACTTGGGAACTACCGCTCTCAACGCCAAGAATTTCGATGGCATATGTCCTCTTTCAGATTTCATTGAGCCACTGTTAAAGTTCCTGGCTTCTCTAAAGGCTGGCGACAAGGTTATTCTTGTAGGCCACAGCTATGGCGGGATTAGCATTGCCCTGGCCATGGAAAAGTTTCCACAGTTAGTTTCGGTTGGAGTATTTGTGTCCGCCTTTATGCCTACTCATAAATCTCCCCCGGGAGTCGTCATAGAAGAAGTAAACATTATAATCTTTCACTATATATGCTTAAATGAATTTGAGAAGCTAATTTTATTAACCCTCTTTCGGTTTTTTGTGTTTGTTTTCCTAGTACTTGAACAGAACGCCATTAGAAGACTGGATGGATTGCGAGTTAAGATTTGACAACGGAGTAGATACAGTTCAATCATCTATTCGCTTTGGTCCAGAATACATTAAGGCCAAGGTGTGCAAGAATTGTACGGAATCAGTAAGTCTTCAAGTATCGTCATTCAATTTATGTAAGGCTACCATGCAAATGCAATGCATTGCATTTTCTGCAACTTACACCATTTCTGCATGCAGATTCTGGAGATCGCAAATCAAAAAGTTAGAACGACTAGGTTTTGCAAAGAGGATTCGACTCAAAAGTTGCTCTTAACAAAAGAGAGGTACGGATCAGTCGATCGGATCTATGTGATGTGCGGAGAAGATGAAGTGATAAAACCTGAGTTTCAATTAGAGATGATGGAGAATGACCCTCCCAAAGAAGTAATTATGATTAAGGGAGCTGACCACATGCCTATGCTCTCTAAAATTTCAGAGCTGAGCAAAATCTTGGAAGATATTGCTGACAAATATTAATTATTTTTCTATCTCAAGACTGTGCTCCTTAGATCGGCGTCTTTAAACTTCAAGACATCTTTCTTGCATTGAAACTTCTGTAAATTTCATCAATCTTATACGAGTATTTGTTGAATGGTTGAGTTTTTTTTTCTTTCTTTTATTTACTATATTTTAACCAATCATCTTTCTATTAGGGATGAATTTACACCAAACCGATTTGATTTCAACTTGGTGTTAAGTGCACATGTGATGTGTAACATGACGAGGTAAAACTTAATTTGAAAAACTAGTTTGTCAAGTGAGGATGCTTACACATCAGCTACTCCACCCTATCTCGACTTTGCATCCTCGCAAAATGCCCCACTCTCGCAGGACTTGGGCCACCACCACGAGGCCCCACAGGCACCCACATGGATCAAGTGTTAAAAGTATTAAGCTATAATATCAAATAATGTGTAATAAGGCAAGGTTGAATTCAATTTGAAAAATTGATTTGTCAAGTGAGGGTGTTTACATCCTTATATACCACTCCATAAGCCATTTTCCAAGCGATGTGAGACGCTCTTTACTCCGCAACAAACAATGGACGATTTACTTACACATCAAAATGAGTTGAGCATAAGCTTAGCTCAAGATCGATGCCAACACCAAACCTCTTATCCATAATGATTTCTTTTGTAACCTTTGTTTTTTTTTTTTAATGTTACTATTTACTAATTTATTTAAATTAAACTCAAATTAATTATTCTAAATTCAGATTGAGTTTGAATTAGCACTTAGCTCGAAGTCAAAATAACAAATAAAATGCATTGCATTTTAATCTTCACTTGTTTCTATATGAACTAGAACTTCAAGTCTTTCCATCTTCATTCTTTTTCAGCTTCGTACCTCTCTTCTGAACTTTTCTATTGGATATTTCTCTCTTCACCTTGTTATTTGATGTAAGATAACATTCTTCTACTTGTAATATGTTGGTATGATGGGTTAATACACTCAACTTGTGTTTTATTAACAAAACTCATGAATTCGATTAGATATTTTAAGTTTTGATTAGAAAATGAGAAAGAAAAAGGTGGTTGAAAAAGGGGTTTTCGTTGAGTCCTAATGTTTCATCCAAAATTTAGCTAAGTAGGCTAAATTTGACTAAATTTGGCTGACAACCCTCTTTCCATCTAAAATGGATAATATTATATTATTATTTTTTGTTTGGATTAATGCATAGTAGTACATATATATCTAAATTTGAGAAATAGGCATACAATCAAGCAACCGAAAATCTTAGTTTTTATTTAAATATATATATATATATATATATATACATATACATATACATATAGAGAGAGAGAGAGAGAGAGATATTAAAATGTAATGGACTTTATTGATTATTTTTCTTTTTATCTTGATGGACAACTTGTCCCAGGCTATTGATTATTTGTGGAAAAAGAGAAAGAGTTAACCTCTTCAGCGGTGGATTTTGTTAAGTCCTTGTCAATGACATTAACTTCTTTAGTGGTGGATTTTTTTTAAGTTCTTGTCAATGACATCACAGAATGATAATGGAGAGGCAACTAATCAAACCCATTTGCCAATTTTGATCAATTAGTGAAAAAAAACAATCTTTAGCAAAAAGGAAAGCAAATTTTGGCCAACATAGATTTTGCCTATTTGGCTTAAACTTTGGTCCTAGCAGAGCCTCGCACAGGCATTAGATGCTTTTTAGTTCAAAAAGTGATATGCATAATTTTACCCAGCAAACCTTTCTAGTCAAAACCATTTAGATGCTTTAATCATTTTAAGTCTTTTCCAACCGTGCACTTTTGAAATGGCCTAATATGGGTTCATGTTTTGTAAGAATCATCCAAATCCGGTTAAAATTTAATCTAAACAACCACTTATATTTTTAATTAATTATCATAATATAAAACAAAAAATTAATTTACATAATAAAAAAAATTAAGTAGAATTTTTTTTATCAAACTATTCTAAATTCCATGTGTATTTAGACACATACTCTAGGCGCAATGTATATATATAATTAAAATTATCAATTTTTTAATTAATATACCTATAAAAAACATGCATAAATGTTAAAAAGTATACATACAAATCGAATTTACGTGTGAAGATAGATTTCGACATTACTGAAGATTTTTGATAATTTTGGGGGCATTCTGACAACCAAAATAGTCGAAAAAAAAGTATATGTAACAGTATTTTATATTTTATACGTAATAGTATAAGAAAATTAGATATTTGATATAGATTTTAGTGTAAAAATGGGTATATTTTATGATTAAAAAAATTCGTTCAGATTTGATCTATATGCGTGAAATTTGATAATATTTTCGGTTAAGATAATATGCAGAAAATCTAATTAATTAGAAGAAAGGTGTTTGGTAGTGGATATTATCGTTTAATGGCCAAAAATACGATACACGTGAAATCCCTCATCACCAAGCTTAATATATTGCAACACGTATAATGATGAGAGTTGAAGATGAAAGATTAAATTGAGATTTGAATGTTATAAAAAATCAGTTTTTTTTTTTTTTTTTTGGGTGTTTGCAACTTTTCAAAACATTGAAGGGTTGCGGTTTTGCACAGATTACGCATAAGCTTTTCCTATGTATGCTTGTCGTCACATATATCACATACTTCTCCACACTCTAAGATGTAAAAAGTTAACGATTTTGAATTTTTCACACACCATGCATACTGTGCATATCTTGGTACGCATGAAATATGGAATAGTTTCGTAAAAACAGAAATAAATAAATAAATAGAATTCTATTTTATTTTCTGAATTTGATTATTTAAATTAATTTCTCTAAAACAAAAATCCTAGCTTTTTCTACTTCAAATTAGGGTTGGACACAAACCGAGTCATCTTAGTCTCAAAAGTTGATTTGACATAATTTAGTTCAAATTTGAATTTATTTAATTTGAATTTGAATTTATTTTCTGAAATGAGTTTGAATATGGGGATTTGACTCATTTTCAAAATCAAGTTAAACTTGAGCCAGAAAGAGTTTAGTCGGTATGATTTAAGTTTAATTTGACTTAATGACTAAGATTTATGGTTTAAATTCATAGTTCGAGTTTGGTTCAAATTTAGCTTGAATTTGCAACTCAAAATCGCTTTTAATTTTGGTTCAATAAACTTGAATTGAACTCGAACTAAGCCATTTTTTATTCAAGCCAAACGCAAACGAAGTGGTGTTTTGGCTTGATTCGACTCAAACTTGTTATAAACCCTAATAGTTGAAATAATCTTAGACAGGTGTGAATAAAAATTTCTAAAAAGTTTATGCACGACATAAAATAATAATAAAAACATTTATAAAAAATCAATTTTCAATCAAAATAACCACAAGTAAATGAGAGAAAGGGATAGAAATTTGTTCAATGAATTTATAGCAGTTCAAAGTTTTCACACAAGTCTTTTATGTTCACTTTCGCTTGAAGTTCCACTAGTGATTTGTGAATATGCCCAGCTTAAATAGTTTTCTAGGATTTTTCCCAACACAATAGTTATATGGTATCTTAAAGGTATTTAGTGAAGTTTTAGAGAGAGAATATGAATCTAAGAAGAGAAAAAAAGAGTACGTTTGATGTGCTTAAGATCTGTAACCTTTTTCCAACTAAAGAGCACTTGCTTATATAGTATTAAGTTTGATTGAAACGGTAAAATAGTTATTCTCAAATAAATCTATCCATTGGGGTTTGATTATGTTGAGTTTGACACAATTTTATTTAACCTTTTGTGTCCACAGTCGTGACCCTTGATGATCTCGAGCAAACTTCAAATGGCCAAATTTAATACCTGAATCAACGGGTGTGCGAACACACAGATATAATATGTCATTTTTTTACTCTAATAATATAATCATTACTATTAAAATATGTTTATATGTTTAAGAGATTAGACAAACTATATATGAGACTATTAATTATTTAACGAGGTTATAGTTATAGTTATCTATTTCTTAGTTAGTAAAAACGTGATTTATCATTTGAATTAAATCTTGTTTATGTTATGTGATTATAATTTAAATTTTATCTATATTATATGTGTTTGAGACTATAATTGCATCTAGTATACATATATTTTGTTTGATAGTTTGATATTATAATTTGAATCTTGATTATGTATTGTTTTATATTAAATTTAATAGTCAATTAAATGTTTTACATTTGAATTATTATATTGATTTTAACTAAGTGACACGTGACAAGTATTAAAATTATATTACTGATATTGTTGTATTTTTATAATCGTATTATTAATAATGTATTATATTAAACCTGTATATAATACCGTATAATTTACATACTCTTTTTTTCGCTCTTCATAATTTTTTATTCGCATATTCTTTTATTATAAGAGAGAATCTGATATTTGACGGAGTTTGAAAGAGGTTTTTCTAAAGAAACCAATTAGCTTAACAGAGTTTTGGGCTTAACAGAGATTCTGGGTCGAGGGTTCAGAAGATGGCCCAATATCCCAGCCTGAACAACCAAGCAATATATGAATGGCTTCTTCATCTTGTATTTTACCTTAAACCCTAGACGAAGAGCGGGAGATTGAGAATGTCGGAGATAGAAGATTATGACTCCGACGCTCCTGAGGAATTCACAGCCGAGCAGGTGACTCTTTATCTTTTTTTTTTTTTTATTAATATAATTTCAACTAAAACATGCAAAACTGTTTTACGAATTGTGTGTCTATTTTTTTTTTTTCAGGGAATACAGCAAGATGAAGAGATACGAAGAGCCCAGAAAGAAAATAAGGCCAGGTATGCTCTTACATTTTCTGTAAATTAATATTTACAGTAAATAAAACAAAGTAATTTCTTTTTAGAATTTGATACAGCTTGTGAGGACTGATGAGGGAAGATGTTTAGTTAATTTTTTAAATGAAAATTTAATTGTTATGTGAAGGGGTTCATAAGAACATGAACTAGGAAACTCGTTAGAGTTTAGGACTTTTAAAGGGTGTAGAGTAGAGAGGTTGGATATCCAAATTAAGTTATGTCCATAGCTCAACTATTCTTCTGTGGATATTTACTATGGTAAATAAGATGGATGGCATATGGATTGGGAGATGTTAACATGTAACACATGGGAGGAGATTGATGCAGGAAGTATCCCTACGTTGATGCTTGAGGATCAATGTCTTTCATTATTTGTTTATTTAATTTTGAGTGGTAACACACCATTTAAGATGATTGTTTTCTTAAAATTCCGGTATTTGACCTTAAACTTTGCAAAAGTGTTATCCATTCTTAGTCAATTCTACAATTAGCTCAACTTTCTTACTGTTGTATTTATGATCTGTTTTATGTTATCAGATAAGTGCTAAATTTACATATTTATCTTTATGTTAATTCCTCCACATAGGGTTGTTCGTGAGGGAAAAGAACGTCGCAGACTATGGGCTCAAAGGAAAACTCCACGAACTTCTAAAGGAGTTGAAGTTATGCAAGATGTAGGTGAATCTGAGCCAGAAAATACACAAAAGGAGGTTTTGGATGGTTCAGGGATGCTTCCAAATAACATTGTTGAAATGCTTGCTGCACGCGAGAAGTATGCTATATTTGTTTGTATATTTCTGATTTGCTCATGTACATGCATGTTAATGATTTTTTACTTTTAGCTTTAAGTCTGCAACATCATGACTGAAGTTCATCTTCTGTATACAGACAAGTTTTCTTATCAGACTCTGAAGATGACAAGGCTGAGGTGAAACCTCCTTCTAGAAAGAAAAAGAAGAAAAGCTCAGGGTAAGGGATCTTTGCTTATGGCATTATGGAAAATTTTGTTAGGTTCACAACATTTGAGATTGGATCCTTCTCTGCAGGTTAGAGCCTGTCATTTTGAAGGACATTCCTCCTCCTGAATGCTTGAAGAATTCCTTGGAGTTCTTGAAGAAAAGGAAAATGCAGGTTTCAAGGTCACCTGCGGTGCTGAACAACTCCAACCAAGCACTTCGCCTCCTTTCTAATTCTGGCTTGTTAAAGTCATGAACTTGGATCTTGATTTTTTCTTTGTTATTGATTCAAGCAGAATCTGTTCTTGCCGGAGTAAGCGTTGTTGCTGACGAAGAAATGAGTTGTGTTTGTTGTGAATATGCGGTTAGTGACAGTAATCATATTACACTACTTCTCTTGTAACAGGTTCGTATAAGAGATTCTCCATTGTCCACACTGTGCCTAGAACACTTTTTTGACATTTATTGAGCTCCCAAGTCTTTATTTAATCTGGGTGTTGGAGATCAGGGTGTCAGGAGAATGAGATTATCAGGAGGCCTTAATCACCAAGGTTATCCCATTGGTATTCAATTCCTTTTGAAACTTTCACTTGCTTACAATCATGTTGATATTAATGCATGAAAAATAATTTAGTTTAATACAATTTTGCTCCTCAAGATGTGTCATCAATATTTCTGTTGGTAGTACTTTCGTTGCATTAGGCTTGAGGCTTGAGATAGTAATCTGGGTGCTAATATTAAGTGAGCTGATTATATTTTTTGTAGGTATGAAAAAAATTATATAATTTAGCTAATCTGAATCTTGTTATAAATATTCTCATATTCAATTAAAATAACATGTAACCTTAGACCTCCTTACTCAAATGGTTATTAAGATAAAAATATTTTTATTCTAAATTAAAATCTACTTTCCATCACTTATACCACTACTCACTATCACCTATCAACACCACCATTATACAACCATCATCGATAAGAACTGCACTAGCCACACTACCATCCACCCATCATTCATAGTGGCTATCGACAATTGGCAACGAAAAAAAACTTTGATATGGTCTAGTGGCTCTTCTCATCTTTTGCAAAGGTGCCTTTGCAAAAAAAAAAAAAAAAAAAAAGATTTTTTTTTGTATTGACATCAGCAGTCGGATTCAATCAAGGTAAACATGTAACCCCAAAACTCCTCCTGCTCATCTCCATAGCCACTCCTGACCCTTGGTGTTTCCTCCTCCGCAATGACATTCACCTAGATCTTGATCCCTTGGTTGCATTACTCTCACTTACTTCACTATAACTCTAAGACTTGACTTGGTGTGACCATCTCTTTCCTGTCGTTGCCACCTCTTGGTTTTCTAACCACTTGATCAGTGTCACTTTTTCAGAAGAGTTGATAGATTTGGCCAGTGACTTCTTATACTACCTTTAATTGCAACATTTGACAAATCATAACTTGGTTGGATATGTTCAATTCCATTAAGTTAAGAAGCTTAGTCTCTTTATCACGTAAAATTGAGAGGATAATATACTATTAGGAGTCTTGTTACTACTTATGTGAACCTTAAGTCTTAAACACAAACAATTATCATCTCATTATATTTCTTGAGCCACAATATACATTTTCAAATCTAGAAATTGTCACTTCTAGATCTTGCCAACTCTACTTCAATGTTGCTCTTACGATGTTTTTCTAGAGGGGGAGCTAACCCTAACCACTATTACACAAACGTTGACTGCGAGAAGTACTAGTTGTAGCCTTGAATCATTAGTTATTGAAATTTTCTAGTTTAATTCCAATTTTTTTTATTTATTATTATTTCTCTATTTTCTCTCAACCAAGTCTCACCTTCACAATGATTAGGATTTGAATCTAATCGAATCAACGGTTCAATTAAAGATTAATATGAATCAAACCCTTACTTGAGTTAAGGCTCAATTTAGTTATTAAGATATTAATTTTTAGTTTTTATGATTATTAATTAATTATAAACAAAAGCTATGAACTATAATATAATTTCAGTTTGATATAATGCTTTATATTTTCATCAATTAAAAAAAAAAAGATTTAAACTTTTTTGTTAAATTGAGTAGACAAATGGATAAATTGACTTTTGCTGATTTAAGATAGAAAATCTATCTCATCATAAAAGTTAGTAATCTTAAGATTAAATTTGAGTGAAATCAAGTTTAAATTTCATTTAATTTAAATTCGATTTGATTTTATAAGAGTCAAACTCAAGCTCAAATTTGTCAAACTTGACTCTTTCAAATTTGAATTCAACTTGTTTAAGATAAATCAAATTCAAATTTAAATTCAAATTTAAACTTGGTTCGATTTATTAAATATTTAAAATATTCAAAATGTCGTCATTTTAATGTAATTTGTTAAAATGACATTTTTAATTAAAACTATATTTTTTTAATCAATTTTAATGATTTTTTATTAGTACACAAGCTTCATGAAAAACTCAAAGTTGCAAAAGAAGAATTCGTTTTGAGCTTGTGAAAAAGTGAGCTTGTTTAAGTCAAAGTCAAATTCAAATATGGTTTTGAACTAATTTGATTCAAATCTATTCGTAAGTGGAAAGAGAAAGATGATAGAGCCAGAAACAGTTGGTTGAAAAGGACATGATAGCATTTCCCTAGCGCTAGAGAAACCAAGTGCCTTTTCAGTTTTCGGATACAAAGTAGGGGGTCTGAAATCTTAATAAGGCTTTCTATCCTTCAATTTTACACACACACCCACACACAATATGTCAATGTAAAAATAATATGATATGCATGCTATTTCTAAGACCTTTTTCTTTTAAAACATGATGCCCTTTTGTCTGATATTAGATTCCATATACAATAAATCTATACAAAACAGTATCGCATAACCAAAAAACATAAAATACAGCTTTAATGCACCAAGATTTCCCAATACCCGTGTAACCAAGCTACCTCATTTGTGTCTCAAATTGTACATCTGATATTAGATTCCATATACAAGAAAATACTTCACTGGTTCTCACTTCTGTCAAGAAAACTCAATAAAAAGCCACCCACAATACGTCGTGCTACAGGATTAGGGATACCACGACACAGCCTCCCATCAATGTACGCTATGATGCCTGAAAACACAAATTTCCCGAATCCCCATTTCCAAATGGACTTCATTTTGCGCTCCTCTTCTGCCAATTGTTGTGCAGGAACAACTGCTTCAAGATTGTCAGCCTTGGTCCCTTTATTCCACTTGATGCTGGTGATAAGCTTATCAGCTTGACTTCTTAGCAGGCGAATTGCAAAGCTCACAAAGAGGTGCTCGCACAATGTCAACACTGTAGGTCCTATCTTCCATTCCTGCGGTGTCATGGATATAGGTAGTGATTTTCAATGGTAAAATTAACAGCAATTATTTGACATCTCAAAACTAATCTTCGTTCCAAAGGCCTTCGGGAAGCCAAATGAAAACCATACAAGGTGGTCAATCAGATTGACACTTGCCTGACTCACATGTTGAAATTTAATAACCAGTAAATCACATCAACAAACGTTAGAAGCTATTAGGTGTACTTTGGTTATTATATGGGCAACATATTCAAGCAAGCATAAATGGACAAAATTACCATTTCAGATTTACATGTGAACCTATGAAACAAACAGAAGAGAAACACTAGAAAGAGGAAGGCGCAATTGAGAATACTTACACTCTCTCTTCGGAGATGCTGTAATGATTGAGAAGTTCTTGAAGGATCTCCCTTCAACAATGCCTTGCTCTCAAGGAATCCCCTCACACGATCCATGATCTCATCTATGAGGGTATTGTTAGGAGGAAGGTTTTTGAGGAAAACCTAAATGAATAAATTAAAATGATAAGAGCACATTCAACCTCTTTCGGTCCACATATTAAAGCCAAAGGTTTGCCCAATCAAAAACCTGTCTAACACTAAACAGAGACAAAATTTGCTCTACCAGTTTCATCTAGTCCAAGGATTTATGCGAGTTCCAAACAAACATGATAAGAGCCTACTATGAAATCATCAGATTTCAAGATGGGTTTTAAGTATCAAGATCATAAGCCAACTGAAAATTATTCCTTTCCAAAAATAGCATTCTTATGAGCACGAATTGAGTATTGGTCCCATTTTCTTCCTCAGCAATTACCTGATCATCAATGACTCTGACTCTCAGATATTCTTGTCTATACATCGTATCCAACATAGCCTGCAGGTATCCTTCAATATATAACTGAAAATTTTCAAGTGACCAGTTAGTAAGTGACTCTTAAATACAAATATTAAATTAAATCTCATGTAATTTGTTTCTGAAAGCTATAGCCATTTATATAGACCATCTGAAATGCATAAGCAGATTAAAAGAATCTGAACCGCTGATTATGATGCAAAATATAATGGCATATGCTTTTCAATGATAATGCGCCACAGTCCTTGCCTTTACTTCAACACTTGCAGTAATATACACGTATCAGTGTCAATGGGTTTTTTCTTTTAATTGTCAGTATCAATAAATTATTGCTTTTAACTGCTATTATCATTTGTCAATTCGAACAGGTATGACTACACAGCTCCTTTTAAACTATCTTGATTTATGAAAGGACTACTCCAGATTATATTTCTGTGCTCATCACTGTTCTCTACTTTTCTTAGCCAGCCTGACAATTATGTTCAGACACTGAGTCCTCTTAGTTTCTTCTTTCGGTTATGTCTCTAAACTTGCATGCATAACTTTTGTTACCTCATCAATCCCAGGTGTTCGATCCAACTTGATGTTTCGGTCTGGGCCACCTCCCATCAAAGCAGTCCCCAACAATGATGGCTCCATTGCCAATTTCAGTAGTCCTTGGTGAAAACCACTCACCTTGATTATAAATATCAGCCAAAAAGTCAATAATTGTAATCTGTTTAGTTTTTAAGTGCAAAATTAACACAAGAAGATTATACAAAGTACTAGTTCAAAATAAGAAGTTGATTTGTACCAGTCCATCAAAACCACTTGTTTCAGCGCCCTTCAGGACAGAATCTGATATTTCAGTGACAGCAGCAAAGAGTACATTAGATCCAGCTGTTCTCAACTGCAAGGCCATCATTCCATTAATAAATTGGTGTGTGCAATAGCAGTCATATTAAAAAAAAAGATATTAGACTCACAGTTTTTCCCAGATCACCAAAATAGCGTTTTGTCCCTGAGAATTCTTTGCCATAGATACATTTACTAATGAATTTGAAGGTACCTGTTTTAAAAGGCCAGAACAGAAAGCAAATTTTAGAAGGCTCCATAACAAACTCAAATAACAGGATCAATGTCAAATGCAAATCTTTAGAAGGGTCATGTAATTTACTTCTGAAAGCTATAGTGATATAAATATACATACATACATACAAAGACACACACATACACAAATAGACGGAGAGAGAACCATTTAAACAATTACCTAATGTGAAACCTGGAAGCTTCATCAATCCATGGGAAGGGTCAAAGAAGACGTCTAAAGAAGATGAAGCCAGATCATCAAAAATAGAAGAGAAAGCTGGTGGAAGCAGTGGGCTTCCCTTAGCAATGTAGATCGACCTCATGACATACCTGATAATGATATCAAAATTTAGGCACGATTTAATAAGCAACATGGATCAAGAACAGAAACAAATACATAAATGGATTACCATAAATAATGTTGTGCACATTTACTAAATAATTCACGTGCTGTAATCAAAGCATGGGTAACCAGGACGCCATTCAGCTCAACAACAATATTTTGTATGGAGGGAACCTACAAGCGAAAAATCAACCCATGCCTTAATGGAATAGCCATATATTTCTCACATCTAAGGACAAACAAATCCAAGTCTTACACATGTTTAGAGAGAATCTGTCCCACCTTTACTACACTATGCAGTAATGACCTAAGGGTCTCCTGAGCTGAGTTGTAACTTGAATAAGAGTCCCCAGGAAGAAAGTTAGCAATGATCTAAAAATGCATAGAAACAAATAGGTAAAGCCAGATTCCAACTAAATATCATAGTCAAGAGAAGACCGAGTTAATGTTTCAACCTTTATTGGGTGAATCTCAAAATGATCAAAGTAAAACTGCCGACTCTTAGTATTTGAGTCAGCGACTGATGTTCTCCAAAAAGAGACTATTCTCATCAATGTCTCCTCATCAAGGTTCACATCAACAGGCTGCACATGAGTGGTTACAAAATTTAGGCTACATAGTGAATGCATATATTTCTACATACCATAAAATTTAGCAATATTATTAATTCTTCTAACAGTCAACAGAAATATCGTAATAAATGACGCTAAAACAATAAATGCAGAAAAGAGAGGAAAAGCTGACATGGGACCTGCTGATTCTACCTGCAGAACAATCGATGAGTATTTAACTTGCTGAACATTGGAGCTGGTTGAAAGCAGGACACACACAATTTTGAGAACACATTCATTTGAGTCACTATTATCCAATTCATGTCCCCGAACCATTGCAGCAAAAGGAGCTCCAACCCACTTGTGTTCCACATTAAATGACTGCATTGATGAAATTGAGGCACTATCAGGAATAAATAGAAATATTTGCTTAATGCATCATTATAGAAAACAGTTGACACTGGATAATTATTACCTGCACAGAGATCTGGTGATATTTCTGCCTATCAGTAAAAATAGAATCCAGACTTATATTTGCAAGCCTTGCAACCAAGATTGGTGTGTAAAATGTTGCATCAACCACATCTAAGTCCTTCAAAAATTTGTAAATCAAATCAAAATGAATAGTTAAATGTTTTCCATGACTTCCAAATCTCATGCCATTTGAAATCAATCCTTCCCACATATGAGTACTATATGACCTCCAGACCACACTTCCATTAGTAGTGACTTAATCTAATTTCAAGGTGGATATATAAGCTAATAACTAATACGCTAAACTCAGTTTGGAGGTGTTTTCCTATTCAGTGATGACATGGTCATATAATGGACAATAGATATGGTTGGACAACTACTTTACAGCTCATTATCAGTCACAGAATCACATCAAATAGTTTAAAAGACTGAAAAGAAGTGTGCAGAAGAACTGGAGGTTATGGTAAATCAGATGGAACAGATACAACATTTGTCCATATCAGCAAAATTTTCATATATTCAAAATCATGATCACTCAAGATATAAAAAAAAAAAAAAAAAAAAACAAGATTAATGATTATCCCCATCAGAAATCTTTTGACAGGCAAACTAGAGTAGATTTGCAAACTTAATTAATCTTGTTAGAACTTAAATGTTATTGCTAGGCTCTCATAAAGTTAAGCTCAAGGTTTTAACATAGATAATTTCCTTAACATGATATCAAGTTAGGTTCAACAGGTAATTTTGTGATGAAACCCTGCTATTTATAGATGAAAGTTGTGTTTGTTGCTAGCTGAGGGGCTAATTATTTCAGTTCATGATCAAATGTGTTATAACTTAATACTATTGCTAACATTTTATTTACAAACTAAGCCTCAACTTTTTAAGGTCAAATGGTAGTGTACAACAAAAAACAAAGAATTAAGAACATTAAATTAAAAATCAGACTTAGGTTTACTTGAAAAAGATTAATATTATTAACATAAACCTGCTTTTGATGTTCAAGCAAGTGGATTGCAAAATGGGATATTCGTAGCTGAATCTTAGCACAAAACTGGTACATTCTGTCACCCCTATGGCCATCTTGAAACTCACATATCCGTAAAACCCGTGTAGGACCATCTGCACATATTTCATATCCCACCTTTATCATCTCTATTCCATTTAATTCACCAAAACCAGCTATTTGGTGTCCCCCTTTTTTACCCACAGGTAAATGAGATGCCAATCCTCTATGCTGCTTAACTTTGTAAAAGGGTTTCCATGGCCGCACCTTGTCCAAGTTAATTTCACGTAATGTATGTGCATCTATATTTGAAATCAACATAGCCGATTAATATACTAGTCTTTTAGCATGCCCACAACCGAAAAAAGACAAGCTATATATTCTGCTTGATTAGATGTCAGAGACATTTAATTGGACCATAGAAATTGTAAAATCACTATGTTGGACATGACACAGGTATAGGAAAATGATCACAGAAAATACTGAAACAGTAGTACAAAATTCTTTATGACAGGCCCGTATTAACCTGGTTGAAATACACCTGAATTAAGAGCAAAGGAAAACATAATCTACTTCCCGGAATTGTGTATTCGTTTGAAAACATCTGAGAATGCAGATACAAAAAAGAACTATAACATTACATCATGCTATGGGGACCAACATTTAAGCCAATACAGCTCTCCCTCAGATCAAATGAAAAGAAAGGAGGAAAAATGTAGTGGTAAACAGGACAGCCTGACCTTACAATGTAGCTCATCATTGGCCACTAACATACTGCAGTAGAACTGGAAGCTAAATTCTTAAAATTGTATAAGAAATCATGCTTAGATCAATCTAGTCTTTTAAGCAGGGAATGCACAGGAACAATGCTACATCAAATCCAAAAGATGGCTCCACATGCATGCAATATTTTAATGTAGTAATTGACAGAGGACTATCTTCATAGATTGAAGTACACAACAATTCTAAGACCATAATGAGGCCACTAAAATTGTAAGAAGTCTATTATGAATAGCTGATCTCAGATTTTAATGTCTGATTTCCAAGATGTCATTATGGAATATAAGAAACATTAACACATATTATTGAACAGAAGAAACAAAGTAACAAGGCCATTGATTACCATTGATTAGAACAATTAACTTATGAGGAAGCGTCAAATCATCCCAGACATAATCAACACTGCATCCAGATCCAAGAATCTCTGGCTCTAAAGAATCCTGCAAAACTCTCCAGCAATAGTTGAAAAACAATTAAGACATGCATAACTAGTTCCATTCCCGGTCAACTTAACAATAGAAATATGAGCGAAATGGGACAACAACAGAACCTTTTGATAGTAAGTAATAGATGCACCATGCAAGCAGTTCTCAATCCGATATGGTAGACTGGCAATTGGTGGTCTGTGAAAGTGCACAACAAGAGTAGACCCTTCTTCTGCCACAAGAACAGTAGCAAATTCTGTTACACTGTTGTCTGGTTGTGTCACTTGACCAGATTGTTTTCTAAATTTTAGGAAAAAGCGTCCCAGTGAAGAGATGCATAATGGCCCTGACCAACCGAATTCAGATTCAGGCAGTCGAAACTGAATGAACATCATTGATTTATCATTATCATTTCTGTGTTTTCCAATGATATTCTCAAATAAAGTGAATTCTCTCTTCTTGTTAACTCCATCATACAACTGTAATGTTGTTCTCTGTTTACTACTGATGTGAAGCATACCTGCCATGTCATCCTTTCCAAAAGAAACGTAGGAGTTAAGTAAATGCCATAAGGATTTACCCAAAATGTTAAAAATGACAAGTAAATAACTGAAGCACTGAGAGTGAACCTGCAAATAACACTGTCGAACAATAATAGTTTGTTCTGTCTCATTAACAAAAACATGCCTTGGGACAATAGTTGTTGTTTGTGATGGAACAATCACTTTACTTGAAGATGGTCCCATAGACACTCCAAATCTGTTGATACGCTTGACTCCAGATGTTTCCTCTACTTCCAAGTTTATCTCTGTAAGACCTGATAATGCATCCAAGTCTAACATTACCTCAGATGAATGATCTTCAGACAGTTTGAACCTAACTTTGTGGGATCTGGCAGAGATCAAGAAGTTTTAAGCATCATAAAGGAAAAGCACAACTTTATGCATTCAAATAGCCAGTTCATCCGATTAATCTCACCTTAAAAGCCATGATGCAGTTAACTTAGGGGCCAAAGATAATCCTAACTCAGGAGGAATGCTGGAACCAAATTTCTCAACCTCATATCTGCAAATAGTCATAACAATGTAGCATTGACAAGGACAGACAATTCATCTATTCCAAAAGAGTTCATTAACTTTCATCAGTTCATTCAGTGACTACCTTGATAAAGACTTCTGAGTTGGCGAATAGAGAAATAGTGAAACATCAGTTTCATTCTTAATGGTGTAGGCTGTAAAAATAAAAGCCTGCAAAAACAAATGCTGTTTAGCATACCAACTAGATGACTTGAAAGGGTTATACAATGTGAATTGACTATGAAATGATCAACAACAAGATACATCAGATGAATGTTAAAAATTATCCACGGTCATTGAGTAACAACCTCTAATATGCCTCTCTTCCCACGAGACAATCTTAAAGAAGCAAAATACTTTCCACCACCAAAATCCAGATCAATGTCCAAACAATGCACGTCATTCTTATGCTTGAGTAACTTCTTTACCCAATCACTGCTGTTTACTGGTTTGCACCTTGATTTAAAAGCAGTTAAAGTAACAGTGAAGTAGATTATGGCAGGATTAACATAAAAATCAGCTGTTGATCCACATGGTATAGTTGCCTGCTTCCCAATGTTTGTGGAGCTAGTAATGGAAGACAGATCTGCAAACGAATGGAATAAAATGTTTTGTGGTATGTTACAAAAATTATTATTGAAGTTCATTTTCTGCTCTTTACCAGTCTCCGTCAAAAGCACTTGTATCTCCAAATGCAATAGATTGGACACCTGCATGGTAGGTAGAAGAAAGATTTCCTTCTGCTCTTGTAATGCAGTTGGCAAATTTCTATTCTCAAGTCCATCACTATACTTATCAGGATCTATAATAGGCACATCTCTTTTTATACTTTCAATTAGAAAATGCATGTCTGAGACATGCATATCATCTGATTTGAGAGCACAATGTGCAGTGCTAAAGGAATATTTCTCTGATTCAACAGATAAAGCCTTTCGGACTTGATAGCTTAATTTATCAAATATACCAGAGAGATGAACAGCCTTTCCACCTTTCAGCTCATCTGACCATTCCGCTGAAAGTGCAATCTTTGAGCTCATCAAGCCATCAGGATTTTCAGGTCTAAAAGAGAATAAAAAGTTTCCTACAAATTATTTCCAAACACAAAAGTTTCAGGAGAAAAACAGTTTACAAGAACTAAGAAAGAAGAGAAAATACATGCATCTGATTTCTTTTCTTTTTTTTTTTTTTTTGTCCTTCAAATTGAAAAGGCAAAGATTACTTTGTCAGACAAAATATGCAACCAGCAAAAACTCGGTAATTTGAACAACTGCCTTTATTAGATATATATTGGTCAGCATCAAGATCCAGACCTTAAGTCCCAACCCCGCCCTTTATCACTGTGCTAGGAAGACTTCAGGCAGTTCAGTTAAAATATCCATGAAGAATATAAATATCGACACAAGATATTAAAAAATCGTATCTACAAAATCAAAATTAGTTTCATCAAAATGTCTTTTTGTGTGGTAAAATAAAACTTCAATATGCAGAAGCAGAAAACATGGAGACAAGGAAGATTCAGATGTGGAGGCACACAAAACCTACTTCAATCCAACAATTCTTGCCACAACCACTCTTAAACTGAGCTTCTAACCTGACAAATATCATTTATTACAAAGCTAGAAAATGAAGAATAGGTAGAGAGGTGATAAAAAATTATAAATAGTGCAAACTAAAGATAACGGCTAAATTATTGCAGTATTTAAATACAACTATAATATTGGAGTTACCAACGCATACCAACACTTAAAGAAATCAATGCCCTCTTCAACCCACCAGAGAAATTTATAGCATCAAACATTGCCATGGAATCATCAATGGTTTCTCCCGGCTTCAACAAAACAGATGCAAATTGATCTTCATTTTCTTGAGTTCGTCGAAAACGTAGCTCCATAGAGAATCCCGTTTCATTATGTATTCTTATCAGAGGAGAAACCACAATTGACAGGCCATCCTACAAGTTTGCACAAGATTAAAGAAAGGAGAACAAATCAAAATTGAAATGCAGCCAGTAGTGAACTAGGCTGAAAGTATAGAGCAAGTAGTTTGAGCAAGTACCTCCAATTTCCTGAAAATGTCTACCACAACAAATGGCCCGGGGTAAGTTCTTGAATCTGTTCAATAACAGAAGAAAACCATAGGTTATAACTTAAGTAACTTGATTTTGATTTTCATCTTTGGCGCTAAAGAATATTTCATGCAAAAATTAGTTGACTGATTTAGAAGTAACAAAGAAGACTGAGAATCAAGATGGTTTATCATGACTGTGATTTTCTGAGGAATGATAATGTTTTTCTTGTATTTGATTGAGCAAAAAATACAACAACATATATTGTAATGGTACAATCCTAAAGAGGAATTAAAATCTTCCTTTCTTAATTTGATATGATCCTTTCCTAACTAGCATAGGATACAAATACACCAAGTTAATACACAATTCAACACTTCCCTTCAAGTTGGTGCATATAAATTATACGTACCAAACTTATTATAGATAAACTCAATCCAAGACTCCTTGAGAAATTTTGTGAAAAAGTCACCTAGTTATTCATTTGAGCAAACATAGCTAGTAGAGATACAACAAGAGAGAATCTTTTCTTGAATAAAGAGATAATATATTTAGTCCTCTAATGGAATACTGGATTGGAGACAATATGGAAAGCCATTTGCTTGTAATATAGCAATTTCATTTGTGGAACTTCTGCAAACTTTAATTCTTGGATTAATTGTTTTAACCATATAAGCTCATAAGTTGCTAAGGCCATAGCACGAGATTCTGCCCCCACACTTGACCTGGCAATAATTCTTGCTTTTTACTTTGCCACAAAATGAGGTTTCTCTCAACAAGGGCACACATGTAGAGCATTTATCAGATGGGAAACCTACCTAATCAACATCCGAGTATCCAACAATATGTGTGTAAGCCCTATTCTCATATAACAATCATTTTCTTGGAACTCCCTTGATATACCTCAGAATCCACACAATTGCATCCCAATGACCGTCACACGGAAACTGTAAAAACTAACCAACCACCCTTATCAAAAGTGAAATATTAGGCCCAGTAATTGTGCGATAATTGAATTTACTAACTAGTCTCCGATATCTTTTAGGATCAATAAGAGACTCTCTCTATCTAGGTATGAACTTGATAATAGAATCCATAGGCGAATTTATAAGTTCGTCGTTTGTCATTCTTGTATCTTTGAGGATATATAGGGCATATTTTCTCTGAGAAATGACAATACAATTGTTCGATTAGACAACTTCTATTCCAAAAAAATATCAAAGCAATCTCAAATCCTTGGTCTGGAAATGCTTAAACAAGTGTTTTTTGAGTTGTTCAATACCATCTTGGTCATTCTCCCATAATGATGAAATCATCAACATAAACCACCAAATAGATACATTGCCCATATAGAGTATGTCTTTAAAATACTGAGGAATCAAATTCACTTTGAACTAATCCAAATTCCTGAATAACAAACCTAAAACGACCAAACTAGGCACCAGAGTGTTGTTTCAAGCTATACAATGGGCGATAAAGCTTACACACCAGTTGAGACTCCCCCTTAATAACAAAGTTAGGCGATTACACACCAACTAATAGAGGCCTCCGTCATATAAAGACCATAGACAACAATAACTGAACAGAAGACATCTTTACCACAAGAGAACACGTTTCACCATACTCTTACCCATATATTTATGTATACCCTTTTGCAACCAAGTAGACTTTTAATTGGTTGAATTGACCTAACCTTTACTATGTAAATCCAACAACAACCAACCATAGAGGGACCGGGTGGAAATAGAACAAGTTCCTAAGTGTCATTCATATGCAAAACCTTCATTTCCTCAACCATAGCTTATTGTCATCCAGGATGAGACAGAGCTCCATGAAGGGTGGAAGGAGTGGACACAAAAGACAAAGCAAAAACAAAAGTAGAAAGTGGTGAAGATAATCGATGATAATTCAAAAAATTGTAAATAGAATATAGATTACAAGTAGACAACATACCTTTATAGATGGCAATCCGAAATTGATTGATAGGAGGTAAGACATCGATACGAAGGGAATACGGAGTAGAGAGTGAGTCAAGTTGGCCCTCAATGTCAGTGTCTAGTGAAAATGATAGCAGTACTTAAAGCGATAATATCTAGAGAAGGAATATCAAGACCTACAACAAGACTAAGAAGAACAAAAGTACGCATAGATATGAGTTCAATATAAGATAATTGGTGAATCTCAATGATTAGACAACTATCTGAGCTGGGTTAAAAAGGTTTTAAAGAATACGACATCGGTAGCATGAGGTATTAACATGTATCTAGGGAATAACATTTGTACTCTTTTTTTAAATACGAGAATAAACAAGGAAGATACACTTGGTAGAATGGGTGGAGAATTTGTCTTGACCAGGTGATAGGTTGTGGACAAATTATGTACACCCAAAGACTCGTGGGGATAAACAGTATAGAGGTTTGGGTAAGGAATAAAATAGAATAAGGTACCTGGTATTAAAACGAATAGAAGATGACATTCAATTGATCAAATAACAAGTAGTGAGAACCATATCTGCCCAAAAACGCACTGGAACATGATGATATAATAAGAACATTCAGGCAATTTCAACAAGATATCTATTCTTTCGTTCAACAAATCTCATTCTGTGGAAGGCTATAAGGGAAAGAAGACTAATAGAGGATATCATGACTCGTCATAAAAATAGTGAAAGAAACAGAAAAATATTCACGTGTATTGTCACTTCTAAATATTCAAATCAATGTATGAAATTTATTTTTAATTTCAATATAAAATAATTCAAAGATAGGAAATAATTTTGAATGATTTTTTATTAAATAAAACCAAGTGCACCGTGAATAATCATTGACCAAAGTAACAATGTATTTAAAACTTAAGACAAAAGTAATACAATAAAGATCCCACACATCAAAATGCACTAGCTCAAATGGGAACGGAACCCAATTATTGACGCATTTGAAAAATGACAAACGAAAATGTTTCCTTAACTGACACGACTCACAATTTGTTAATGACAAGAAAGAAAAACTTGAGACCATTTTCTGCAACTTTAACAAGTTAGGATAATTGAGATTACTATGGAGAAGATTGGGAGAATCACTAACAATGTAGGCTATAGAGGCTAAAGGAAAATTGAGATGGTAAAAACCCTGTAACTCACGCCCAGCACCAATCATCCATCCCGTCCCCCAATGCTGTATGACATGTTAACAAATATTATGGAACAATTTAAAACACGGGTAAGTTTGCTAACTGAAATAAGATTAAAAGAACAATTAGGTATATATAAAATAGATTCTAAGGGTAACGAAGGAAGAGGTGAGCATTGTCAGTTGTTTTAGTACTCATTTGGGATCCGTTTTGCTAAAGTGACAGATGACAACTGAGTAGGACTACAATAACGAAAGAGTAAATGAAGATTACTAGAGACATGATCAGAGACACCAAAATCAGGGACTCATGCAACGTGAGAGGAAAATTGACTAAGACAAGCGATAAAATTATTGCATTTGCAATGGAAGCTATGACCGAGGAAGATTGCTTAGCAGCTTGGTATTGAAGATAGTCCTAAAAATCAATATAGGTCAGAGTCAAAGATGACTGAGGTTACTCTATTGAAATTTTGGATGAGTCTTAGAAGGATCAACATGTACTATATTGGCGGTCAAGGGGGTTGTCCATGTAATTTGTAAAATTTATTCCTTGTATGCCTCCACTTGTTGTAGTAATTACATTTGAGTCTCCTCTTGTCACTTCGATCTCTCTATTCCCTGTTGGAGAACTGTTGTGACTGATAGGCTAATACTGATGAGTTAGGAGCTGATAATCCTGGGATCATACTTGAAGAAGAAAAAATGACAAGAGAACACATCGTTAAGAGATGGCATAAAGGGGCTAGCAAGAATTTGATCCCATATAGACACAAGATTGGGTCCAATGGTAGTGAGTGAGGACCATAAAGAATTTGTTCTGCTATGCTAAGTTTTCTATTTCGAACTTACTGACAACTAATAGAGAATTGAATTCTGCTTTGTGAGGGGCCATCCTATTGAGGAAGTAAGACATACTCAATCCTTGTTGCTTCAGATTCATCAGACTAGATACAATTACAACCTCTGAATGTCATTGGTATATAAGAGTTCGGTTTGGCTCTGCATCTTGACACAGGTCCAATATGCTTTGAAAATAAGGTGAACGATTAGATCAATAGTCTATCATAGCATACTACATAATAGGGCATCAGTTCTAGTCCATGTAAATTTATTAGACTATATATCCTTAGCCTTGTGCCAAAACCAGAGTTTAAATGATGCAACCCATGAAGTATAATTCAAACTGCTTACCAATTTTTCATTATTTATAACTCGAACAAAATTAAAAGAGAAAATCAAACCTGGTTTAGTGTTTTCGATTGACATGGTTAGATTAAAAATTGGTCAACGGTGATAGACAAACAACTGACACTCCTGAACACAAACAAAAGGCACACAAAGAGCAATCAAAAACAAAATAGTGCCTTAAACAAAGTTTAGATGGGCAAACCAATGAAAATTGGATTTTTCAGTGATTAAAAAACGGTGTTTGACATCAAAAAGGGTTGATCCTACCGAAAAAATAGAGATTGACACATTTCGAGTCAAAGGGTGGTGACAATGTAGTTTCACACACTAATGAGAGGGACATCGGAACAATACACAATCGAAAAGACAATTGGCGTGCTTAGGCAGGTGCCACAGTAAACAGCAGTGATGTCTTAGGGTTTTACTAGCAAGGAAGAGATGCCTAGGTTGGTGCAAATGATCCTCAAACGGACACCTTAAAAAGAGCCACCTAACTTTGCTGGAAAAGAGAAAATTACCAGAAAATTTTTAAGGTTTCAGAGATATATTGGCTCCAGTAATATGTGATTTTCTCAGGAATGATAATTTTTTTCTTTTATTTAATTAAGCAAAAAATACAACAATGTTTACTGTAGTGATACAATCCTAAAGAGGAATTAAATCTGTCTTATCTAATTTGATATAATACTTTCCTAACTAGCATAGGATACAGATTCACTGAGTTAATACACAATTCAACAATGATCACATTCACTCCTAGCCTATGCAACTAGAGAACTCCTTAAAAATGGTTCCACAGGCAATTTATATATTATCTAGGATTCTGTGCCAAAACCATATATCAAGAGTTGTCACTTTGTGTTTTCGATAGATGCAGCTAAACTAGAAGTCTAGGGATAAATCCACATGTGACAAACAGGTTTAGCCACAACATAGGCAATAGCTTTTGACTTATAATTGATAGGGAAAGAGACCAATATAATAAGGATTCATGACAATGCATCTATGCCCATATATTTTATGGATGACTGGAAAGATCCAACTTATATATTGGATACCTAAAATGCTTCTTAAATATTAACATCAACTAGGCAAAGGTAACTAATTATGTTGCAAAAGAAAGACATAATTTACATACCTTGGGCTGACAGTATCCTAGTTCTCCAAGCAAATGACTGAGCTTCCAAAAGAGAAAGATTAATTGAAGAAGTTGTAAAAGATCCAGGGACAAAAAGTTGGATTGAAACAACCGATGAAATATCTGGAGGCTGATTTGCTGAAGTTGAGTGCCTTAAAATTAAGTATTAGTTAAGATCAATCAACTCTACCAAAAAATAAATAAATAACGTCATGCAAAATATATGCATGTCAGTTCCCAAATTCTTGCAAAGAAACAAGTAAATTAATCATCTGAAATAATATATCTTTTTAAATAACAATGTCCATTTATGCAAGTACAGACAACAGAATCCTTTCAGCCTTAAACACAAATTTCTTCTGAAAATCCTATCATGTCATGAGTCTTTAAACATATGTATGTCTCCCTAGAAGTATATCACACAAATATCCAAAATCAAATGAGAGCAGAGGACAGAGAAAACCAGATGAAAGCTGACTATTTTCTGCCCATTCTCAAACTATTGGCAGATTTCAACAAAGAAATACTTATTGGAGGTAAAGTATGATTTATGTAGTTCAGAGAAGCACCTTAAGAGAATGGAAGCAGACTGTTTTGTACCTACTGTCACACTTTGCTGATTGTAAAGGAGACATTTAAGATTTAAACCTGACTGATTCTCCACCTGCAGTGGATACAAATCTGCAAAGTCAGAATCAAGAATATAAAATAAAAACAAAAAGAAAGAGAATATTGACTGAGAGAGCAGCAGGAGAGCACTCCATACCATTGATGCTTCTCCCTAATTAGATATTTAGTACAGAAAAAAAAAAAAAGGAATGAAACCAATATCATCACAAAATTGAAGGGGCAAATTACATGTATCAATAAAATTTTGATAATACAGACCCAGAAAAACCAACCCACAAGACACACACACACATAGAGAGAGTGGTGGGGAGAGATAGGTGCTTATATGAACCAACAACATAATTGAGTGGCAGACCTTGCAACAGTTGGCAAAAATCTGAGAGCTTCTGATTAAATAAGGACCAGCCAGATTTAATTTTCCAATAGCAAACAGAAGAATGTCCAATGAGAGCTCAGATAGAAATATATTGATCTGCAAATATCACAAACAAACTGTTAAGACAATTCCAAAAAGGTAAAAAGAGTTTAAAAAAAATAAAATCTGAAATAACAAAATTCTGGCCTCGGTTCTGCAATATATATGAAGAGGCACTTTATGTGAAAAATTTTCAGAACCCTGAATTTGGGAATTAGATCGATAGTAAACACATATTTCAACAGGTTTAACAAGTTCTCTCCTACAAATTCAAACATAAAAATGGTTATCAGAATGGGAATAAATTTTAAACAAAAGGCATGCAATAATAATATAAAATTAGTTTTACTCTCAAATTGAATTTGGAGATGGATAATTACCATAAACTTCTTTGGGCATCAAAGTAAGATAGCAAAGCCCTTGATGTGGTTATAACCCTAGCTTTAGTATGTAGAATTTGTATAGTAAGTTGGGTATCATTAATGCAACCATAAAGTAGTGGAAGCCTGTCATTTGCATCTAATAGCTCGTGGATGATTGTCAGAGCAATTTTATCAACTGTAATATCAATACAAGGAAGACATCCACTCTTCCCAGAAGTCTTCCCTTCATCATCATGTTCAATATGATACAGGTTATTCCTAGATGCATCTGGAGAATAATTATCTGACGCTAGTAAGTCATGAGTCATAGTAAGGTGATCAAACAATTTGAACTTGAATGGATTTCCTGGCTTCCTAACAAATTCTGGTGCCCCATCAATGAAAGCAACAGCACAGTCATTCTTCTTGTTTACAAGGTAAAAGGTATCTTTAACCAATTGATTGTGAGGCTCCCATTCCACATCACCATTGTAACTCTCAGAGTCACAAGATAAAGTTCTCCATAGTGCCCATTTGCTGTCATCAGTGCTGGAAATGTCAATAAAACATGACCCAGAACGATAATTTAACCGCAAAGGTTTTCCTGAATCATTCTTAGCATACAATGATATCAAAGAGAACCACAAAACTGATGACATCCATCCCCTTTGGATTTGGTATTTGACCTACACATAAGTTTCAGGAGAGTTAATAGAGTAAACATCAAGAGAGATTTGAAGTCCAACAAGCAATAACTCATATAAAAGCATGATGGTATATGAATTGTTGGCAGTAGAGGTAATTCATAAATACCTTTAAGGGAATTCAATATGATGATATTGGGAATTGAAAAAATTCTCTTAAAATGGGAAACTAATTAGACAAGGTTTTTTCCTAATTAGGTAAATACATTCATTCTACATTTATGGAGTTATACTTCTTTATACCAAGACCCTCCATAGATCAAGGAAGAATTCAGGAAGATGTCATCATCCACTAGGGTGCAAAATCCTTAACAGCTTCCCACACGAAGATGGATAACCTCAAAACTATGCCTGAAGCTGTACTATCAGACAAACAAATATGTAAAGTCAACTTGATATACTACTAAATCCCATCTTTGTGTCACCAAACTCAATATCAGACAATCTTGCCACCAAACTAGTTGAGCAAATTAAGTCTAGAAGCTTCAAAATTGAAGTACAAGCCTCTAGAAAATTACCTGTAAGTAACAGCAACTCAGAACACAAAAATACAAACTAAAAAATAACTTCTAACTAACAAAGCCCTCATGTTTGACGGAAATGCAATGTAATATGACTTTCTTACCCTGAAAAGAGCCCTTTCTCCAACAAGAGAATAATGAAGTGCACCCCCTAGAGTATACTTATTTTCTCCACCTTCCACTGCAAAGTATGTATGTTGGTGTACATCTTTAATTGCGACAATGGCTCCTATACAAAATCATGAATTCAATTTGGTTAAAGTTCCAAAAAATTGAATGCAATAGATTTTAAGCCTTAGAGATATTACAGTACCATCTGGAACCATAGTTTTCAAACTGTTGTACGTTTCTTGGTCATTGGAATGGAGCCTTTTTGTTGTTTCTCTGCTGAATGCCTCAGAGAAAGATGAAATTGTGGAAAGAATCATCTGATGTAAAAAATCATGTTAGATCATGAAACCATGCAGGCCCCTAAGCTATAAACACGATAAGCATATGCTTCTACAATGGTATCACAGCTCAGAATCATGAAAAGTGCAGGTACTTACAATCTTAAAAATAATGATAATAAAATATCTATACAAAAGGCAACCGGAAAACATTTCACCTGCAATTCAGACAGAGAAACTGTCATATCAAAGCCTGAAACAGAACCTCTCCCAATCCAGTTATTCTCAACCTTCTCAACTAATATAAAAGCACCCAACTGTTTCAAGATATGGTTTTGATGACTTAAGTGAAAGACTTGAGAAGCACAATTCTCCATAGTGAGTTCATTCTCAAAGACGGGACCCTTTGAACAACTTGCAGCATCACATGACTGATTCCCATCATTATACTGAGCTGTTACAGTGCCTTCTCCAGAGACAGAACCAGATAACAACTCATTTGATGTGACGGAAGAGAAATGGGGGATTTGAAGTTCATTTTCCACACCTTCTTGAAGAAATTGAGAAAGGATTGATAAGCGCGAAAGCTCAAATTTGAACTTCTTTTGCAAGTTTGTTATCCCTAGTTCCATATGAGCATCAATCTCAACCACAAGTGCCCGAACAGACCCTGCATAACTGGATCATTTATCTAAATTCATTTAGGATAACTAGAATGGAGGACAAAGAAAGAAATATATATACCAGATTTGTTTTCAATTACAAGAATGACAGAAAAATGAGACACATCCACAACAATAGCTTCCAGCAGTTCTCTTTTGGTTCTTTGAGATGTAAGAAGTGTTCCTTGGGCAGATTCCTCGATAAAATCCATACATGCTCCAGTCATATCCACAACATCTTCAGTGTTTTGAAAATGTTCAACAGATGATTGTAAGACAGATAAAAGGTTTGCAATCTGATCAACGTATGAAGAAAAGCAGCGAACAAACATCTGCAGAGTACTTATTTCAAGGAAAAGAAGACCACCCTGCCAGTAGCAACACAGTCACTCCCATTGAAAAGAATGTGGGAAATGACAATTCATATGAATAAAATTTCATGCAGGTTCAGTCATTTATAAGAATTTTCACAAGTTAAACAACCAAACTTCAAAATTTAACAGCAAGTAAAGCCAACACAGATAAAGGAGAATATCAATTTGTCAAATGCAGAGTATTATCACCTGGATTGTCCAAGAGGCCATCTGAAATTCTCCCCCCACAGAAAGCGAAGACAGAAGCTTATTACTTTCATATATTCCAATTAGACCATTCTTCACCGAGCACCTTGTCATGAAAACCTCATCAAATGCAATGTTTACAAGTATCCAGTGACTTGGGACCGGTGTTAAGGTACTTGGAGTAAATCCTAACTTCTGAACAAAATGACTAGACCAAACAGTTGATTTTTCACACTCACCTTTTAAAGAGGAATTCTCCACAGAGAGCAAAGTATTATCCACTGATCTAGAACTACCAATTGCATCTCTCACAGTACCCGAAGATGAGGCATCATGAGGGCGACTCAATAACAATGTAAACATGAAACTAGAAAGGGAAAGTTCATGCAAGCAATCATGTGGCTGTAGCAACAAATTTCCAATTACCAAGTGATCAAAATTCTTTCCAATACGATCCTCATTTCTGACAATGAGAGACTTGACTCCTGACAAGTCAAAGAGAACTTCCATTTTCCCTTCTTCACAAGATATGTCAATACATGTTTGATGAACAGAAATCCAAATTCCATAATCTAGAAGATCATCTACCGACCTTTTGTGATTTGAAACATCCAAAATTTTCATACAACTTACCTTATTGCTCATCCTAGAATTATGAAAAAATAAGTCACTTGACTTGAGCTTAAAGGTTCCATTAAGTGAAATAAGAGAGGTAGTACATATTAAGGGTGCTGAGTTTCCAGTAGTTCCCTTGTTCTTGTGTTCCAAGGACACCATATCTTGCCCCATAAATTTTTTAAAGGGAACATATACAAGAGAATCAATGCTATCCAATGCACATGCAGCTGAAGTGAATGCACCTACAACCACCTGGGAAAAGAATACTGTTTAGATATATATATATATATATGCATTAATTAAAAAAAATTATGACATTACAAGGATTGTAAGTTCTCATAAAAGAGAAAAAGAAAAGGACAACAAACTGAAATTTGTAAGTCTTGCTGTAATAAATTTTAGAGGAAATGTTGACTTATCAAAGACAACAGAAACTCTAGCATCTAGTCTTGTATTGTTTCTCTCCCTTTCCATGTTTCGCTTTTAGTTTTACACACAAATAACCCATGGCACAGTTATGCCAAATGTCCTAGTTACTCAAGATCAATTAACTAAAGGAAGCCCACACACCATCCCTTCCCCCCCAAGGAAAAAGAACCTAGAAAGAGTAAGCTTTAGCATACAGAGATAACTAACAAGATTGGCAATTCATGAATCTTCACTTTCATCAATAATTAAAGTGCCAACTATTTTGCACAAAAAACTCTCAAACTACCAGAGCAATCTTATGAAAGTAAAGAAATTGAGTATATTATCATTTCTGCCTTCAAAAATTTTCAAAGACCTTAGCAGAACTTGCTGTAATCTGAGTTTCACAAGAATGGTGTTTCTTCAATATCAGATTAATCATTGACTTAAATTATTTATCTAGCTTTAACCTTCCAATAATTTGTTTCTAATTCCAGAAGAACAATTAGCACATAGCTTGAAATCTTTTTGTGGGAATGGAAACATCATAGGCATAAATCAGTAGTTTTGCCATCAACCAAATGACAAACAGCAAAGAGAGGAACAGAGGTGACAAATGACTTAATAGAGGACTGGCATATATGCCTATTAATAATGTGCAGACCAATCAGGTCAATATGAATTACTTTAAGATTATGGGGACTGGAACTCAATATCTGAAAACATAAGAAGGAAAATAAAAAAGTTCAACTAATACATTTATGCATTTGAAGCACAAAAAAAAAAAAAAAAAAAAAAAAAAAAGAGAGAATATAGTGAAAATTCTAGTATAACTATGTCAATTAATAAAGACCAAGAATATTAACAATAATATTTACAAATCTAATTTGGCCGTAAGCAATCACCTGAAGGAAAACATACAACTCATCCACAAATGACATTATAGTGAAACCTGTTGCAATTCCACACAAAGCTACTGAGAAGGCAATAACAGTCGAGGTTAATGAATGAGCATACTCCCTGCAATAGATATATGATCCGTTTAAACATCAAGAATAAAGACAAGATAAACAGTTTTTTGATAACAACAAAATGCTTGTCTGGAAAGAAATGAGATAGATAAAAACAGGAATATTAGAAGTATATGGAAAGAAACATGAATCCAGATGAATTGCATACTGCAATACAATGTGAAGATAGGACAAAGTGAAACTTCATATGAGAAAGGTTCATATGTGCAACTCATGCAAAAGAGAATTACACTGCACTGCACTACCCCATTGGAAAACCTAATAGATTGTCATAAAATATGAATATCAAAGTGTCTTGTTCAAGCAAGAAAAGTTAAAGTTTAAAAAGTAAGGATAGCAGGAAAGAAAAAAAAACAATATAAAACATTTAAACCTAAATAAAGAAAGAACAATTATGAAACTTTTCAATAAAAATTACAGATACCTAACTTTCACTATCCTTCTAAGCTAGGTTATGGAGCAAGGGTGAAAAAACAACCTTCCTTATGTAGCTAAATTTATAATCAATTAAGAAAAACATACATGCATAAGATACCAAAAATGTAGAGGAAAATCATGAAGAAAAAAGACTACCTGAAGGATGATAACTGGAAAGTTATTGGCTTCAAAGAAAAAATTTGATTTTGTTGTTTATCCACTGGGTCTATCAAGAAAGCATTCAAACCATTAAATCTAAGGTAAGCACAGAGTGAAATCCACCCTTCAGATGCATACTTTTCATCATCTGATTTAGGTATATCAATCAGCTGAGGTTCCCGCAATCTGATGCACTCCGATTCAGCATCATCACATCCTGGAAATCTGGCAAATGATGCCAAATCAGATTTTGTGGTTGGCCAGACAACAACTTCAATGTTGTGGACATCAAATTCAAGGTGAAAATCCCCCAAATGATTCATGTCTGCTCTTCTGTCACGAAGCCCAACCTTCCCTGATGATATTTGGATATGAGGACCTGCTACAAGTACTCCAATTTGAATATGTTTCTCTGGAAGTATTCTAAGCAAAGCCATCTTAACTCCACTAGCATAGCTCTCATATGCATCATTGCAACTGATCCCCTGTCGATTAGCAACAGTAGATGGAGACACTGAAAGTTTCTTTGATGTACCATTGTCCTCAGTCCAACATACAGCACGCTGTATCTGCTGAACAAGAAGAGCCATAGATAGTATGGAAGAATCTCCTAAAGCTAAATTTAACTTTCCCATGGTCAAGTTGCATTTCCAAAACCCAGAATCTGGACTGTTATGGTCTGGACACATCAAAAAGCTTTTTATCTCACAGAGAAGCCATGGATTTTCAGAATATTCAATCTCATTGTCTTCAAATTTCATGCAAATTCTTTTCCAATTCATCCACATTTCTCCGAGAAAATTTTCCAAAAGTGGATCAAATGCACCTTCAGCACGAACAGCTGAACTGGTTTCATTAGTTTTTGAAAGAAGAGACATTTGTGCAGGCTCACCCCACAAAATACTTTTGACACTACTGACTTTTCCTTTTCGATGTCCCTTCTCAGAAGCAGTAAAATTCTTTGAAACGCTCTTCCTGATAGGGGCTCCAATAAAAGTTGATGATTTAACCTTCAGTTGCCCACAGGACACAGACAAAGACTTTTCGGAGACGTCCTCTATGTACATTAATATCAGACTATCAACTAAAAGACAAAAGGAAAGGAAATCTGAACTTGAAATCCCAGTGTGTGATTCTATTCTTTTATTAACTGGGTCTACTAAGTTTTCTGGATAGACAGTTAAGGTAATACTTTCAAGGTTTAGAATGAAGCAATAATGTGGACAAGAATGCTCAGAAACCATTCTTGGATTCCCATTCAACTCTTGAATAAAAAATCTAGATAAAAATAGAAAATGTACAATTAGATGGAATATTTTGTACATAACTTTCCAAATACATGCTAGTATTGGAAGGATCTTACAGAAAATCTTGAAGTGATTGATGACAAAGGATTCTCTGTAACTATCTTCAGCATGTTGAATGTTTGACGCAGCCTTGTACCGGGCTATACGCCTTGCCTGTGCAATGGCTTCAGGAGGCAGCTGTTTCTCAATATCAGATATCACCTCCCAATTGTCTTTTACAGAAGCTATAAATATTTTATCTTGGGACATCTTCGTGGCAGATCTTTTTAGTAAGTGATCAGCAGAATAACCGAGGAGGATCAGTAAATTCTCATAGGTGTTGACATAACATAGCCATAGACTAACAAGACTAACTAAGTTATGCAATGACAAACTAGGAGCTGAAATTGCAAGGCCAATTTTTCTTGAAGCCAGCTTCCATAGAGATCTACCATTTCTAGTGCGCTTTGAGTCTTTTGAAGTTAGGTTACCAAGATACACAAAAGTGTTGAGATCAACAGGAGAAAAGGAAAGATTTAATACTGGAGCACGAATATGGAAATCTACAAGCAAAAGTTCATCCAATTTTAAAAAAGTGAACAGCTCACTTGAAGAACAAACAGTGATCATATGATCATTCCTCTTGTACCCAATTTCAAAATATCTTGCACTGATAACAAAATAAATCTCTTTCAGAGGTCGAAAAAGACCACCAACTAATCCTCTCAGAAGGCATCCTTGCCGAAAATACAGAGACTCTGCATTAAGCTCTTTTACTTCCAAGATATATGCAAATGAATCATCAACAATGGGGAGTTGCAATTGCAGACTAATGCTAAGAATCTGTAGATGGCAATGATTGAGAATAAGATTTAAAATAGAAGTTCTTATCCTATTTCTCGAAGGACTGGTGTTCAAGATCCTTTCTAAGACATCATGAAGAATACCACCCTGAAAAAGAATAAAGAGCCTCACCATTATGGCCAAGCATAAATGATTAAATTAGTATACAAGATTCATATGCCCAAGTGAGTGAATTGACCAAGTGACTGACTAAACTTTGTGATCTCATACTTTTGGTACGAATATGTCACCTCATGTAGCTGAGTCTCACCAACAAAGCAATCAAGTGCCACATGAATTTTGTTTTCCCCATTCGTTTGTTTAGTTAAAAAAATAAAATAAAAGGGACCTATGAAATAAGCATTTTCCAAATTTATAAGTGTGGCAAAGAACCAGTGGACTACACATTAAACTTCATTGCGTGTCTGTTAATGCTTTTCTCTTCTAAAATTTTGTGGTAAAAACCATTTTTAAGTTGGATTGGATGTCTGCTTAACAAGCTTATCTATCAATGCCTTCATATGCCTGCAGTAGTACATTTGTGGTTAGCCTTTTATTTAATAAGAATAATGCTATTGTATTCCAATTTGTATCCCAAATTTTGTATACCAAACTATGTGACATTGTTTATAGGCTATAAGTGAATTATGTACTCGTACGGTCTATGATGTGCAACTCTAAATTAGCATTATCACTTAGAAATACAGGACTTGGATAAAAATACAGTACTCTTGCAATACTTATTACTCTATTTGGACAAAACTTATTCAATATTAGCTGTTTCACCAACAACCTGTCAGGGCAGATTTTAATCACTCAACCTTCCATAGAAATTAGAATTAAACCAATAATACAATGTCTGACGGCAACTCAAACCAAAATCAAGACAATACAGATTTACCTCAGGATCAATAGCAGAAAGACTTCTTTTGACGTCCTCCGAAAGCAAATTACTGGATTTCTTATCCTTTCTAAACCTTTCATGTTTAATTTCTCTTCAATGAACAATTAAAAAAAGAAAACACAAAATGCGTTAAAGAAAACGAAATACCAGTCCCCCATAAATTCTGTAGCGACAGTGAATTTACCTAGTTGAAAGTGTGACACGAACGCCACGAATTTGGAAGGAGAATGCAGTGGAAGACCAATGCGAGAAGCGAAGTATAAATTCTTCGACTTTGACTTCTTTGACGCATAAGCTATTAGACGACTCTTCGTCCAGCAATTGATTGATACACTGAGAGTTAAGAGTAAGATTCTTCAAAATCGCGTGAGATTTTATGAACCCTAATTTCAGTTCCAGCTCTGGCTCGTCCTGCAGCCATGGCTGCAAGAGAGAAAATAGCTTGCGGTGGATTATGTTCGTTAAAAACATCATGGACCGACCGGCTAGTTAAGGAAAATTTCCATGGCATAAAATATGATATGATTCAAGAGAGCGAGACAATCAGAAATTATGTTTTCATGCCGTAATTTACAAAGCGGGAAATTTAACTGACAGAAAGTTAACTATAGGCTGTGGTCACACGCCTCTTGGACCAATGCTCACCGATCCAATCCACTTTATCCTTTATGACGGTTTGTTGTCTTTGTTTTTTTCGTTTGGTTGTTAGCTGGGGCAATTATGGTATTAAAATGATTATGTAATAGCTTTGAAAAGTTTCTAGGGTTAAAAGGAGTTGAAATTCAATGGAATCCTAACACACTATATGTTGTTAAGGAGATGGCCAAGAGTGAACTACAAGGAGTTTTGTTTCTTATTAAACGATTTTGATATGTGATTCAACATATTAGAGTTTTCCTTTTACAATATGGATTGCACTTCAATTATTGCACCAACATGGAGCATTCACCTTCCAAACTTGTTGACACATAATGGGAGAGATGCCTTGACAATTAGTCTTGTTTATCTATGGTGACATGATGATGGCCTTTGTGGCCAAGGCATGAGGGAAGACCATACTAGCACAACTAAGCTAGCTTTATTATATATCTTACATGTTAGATTTTTGGGTGTGGATAACAGAAAAGAGACAAGTAAAGAGGTGTTCTAACTTATCGATCACTTGATGGATTTAACATACACCCATGGGTGTTTGAGTATGAAAGATTACTGCCAAACCCATGGGTAAATTGATGATTCGGTGTACGAAAAAGCTTGTTGCACCTTGAGGAAGATGAGAAAGACCCCTATATAAGATCATAAACTAATAGAGATTCCATTTGCTTTAGGGTGTGCATGATCTAGTTTAATACATTTTAAGAACTTTTTCAAACCAAAAAAACAATCTGGAAAATTTTTAAATTAAACCAAATCATTTCAATTTTTAAACCAAACCTTAAGTTTAGCTTATGTTCAATGTTTTTTCATCAATCATGACTACTTGCGTACAATTGTGTACTTCCTCTAACATTTCCATGTCAATCTTGTTAGTCACAATTGTGTGTCCTTCACCCATACAATCGTGATCTACTTCTATAATTACACAAGGCTTGCATCTCGCGACTACATGACCATATAGGATCATCTATAAAATTGACCATTTATCTCTTACTTTTGTTATTGGATTATTACCCTTTTTTAATCAAGAACCATTCCAACTTAATCTATGCTCATCATACTTCACATAATATCATAAACGTATGACCAAGATTCATCGTAATTGCATCAAATCTTGACATAGTTTTGCTCTAACCACCAACCTCTCAAGAACACAAAGAATCAATGGTAAATCCTACTTAATCCACTCAAGCATGCTTTAATTCACAAATTAACATAACATCAAAGATTAAATAATCATCATCATATCATTATTTTACACAAAATTTGAATCTAATTCATCTTCAAATTTCTGTAAACCGAAGGTAAAGATATCATTCTAACTTACCTTCAGGGCTTAGCAATGCAGACACACTTTCTTACTTATTTTCTAGTAACAAACAACAGTGAATGGCAATAATACTCTCAATGCACTCTTTGAACCACTTTCTAAATGTTTATGAAAATTCTTGGTGAATGAAAAAAACAACAACAAGAATTTCTAGAATAAAGGACCTTTATATAAGCCTCAAATTAATTAGTCACGCAAGGGCACGTGCCCATAGGATGCACAAGCATGCATCCATGTTGCTAATTAATTTTCCCACCTAGCGTCATGTACACATGGCACAATCCTGGCCACCCACGTGTATAACCCTAGTAGCCCTTTAAATAACTAGTTTACCTTTCCTAAGCCATTCCTAAACCTTAATATCTATAACGGGTCTAACCTTATATGTGTGAGGCCTACTGTTATATATTACTATAAACTAGGATTTTTTTTTCCTGAAGTACCTCTTTAATATATATCAGTAAATCTCACTTTGATTACTAACTAAAAACACATATACAGAAGCTGAAATATAACATGTGGTGGTAAGCTAAAACTCACTATACAATATATTGAATGAACTCATGATTTATTACTTATATTAATATTAATATCTGAAAATATAATTGATATTGTACATCCATATGCATGAGCAATACAAAGCATGCGAGTCAACATGTTATTTGCTAAAAGTTAAATACACATTTGAACTAAAAATTTGGGTGAAAATCCACTTGAGTCATATCCCATTCTTTAGTCATCTCATACTTCAAACTTAACACCTTAAAACACCAATCTGTAAGAAATGAAACTAAAAGGGATGAGTGATGAAATCATCCAATAAGCATCTCTTATTTCTACCTTTGGGTAGACTCTAATCTGATCTATCACTGGCTAGCTACTATACTAAAAAACCTAAACAAGTTTCCCCTAACCTAATAACTTCTTTTGCTCTAGCTTTGGGTTTTCTTTTTATTTTATCTTCTTATCTTACTTACATGCTAGTCGAATAGACTCTACTTAGCCTATGACTAGCCTCACTACTTCACTAATAAACTTAGCTTAGTCCTAAACTAGTTAATTAAGCTTCCTTGCTTATATTCTTGCTCATCTCATTGTTTCTATTTTACTTCACACCTCGTCATAAGTATGTATATGAGCATACATATACAACTTGGCATGAAAAGGGATTTAGATACTGAAACTAACTCATTGGGTTCTTTTTCTAATATTCATTATTTTATTATCTTTCGTATTAGTTTCTGAGACCTAGAGTATTCTTAAATTCTCGTAAGCCTAACTAGTTTCTTTTATATTTGCACTTACGAGGTATATCATGCAACTTTTTCTTTCTTTTATTCCTTTCCTTATATGTTTCTTATCTTATTGTCTGAATACTGATTTTTGTCATGTTAACTACATCACGGTATAAAGTATCCTGAAAATATGCTATTTGTCCTTGGGTCTGTTTATTGAAAATATTTACTAAAACATGCTTTTGGGATCTGAAGATCCTAAAATATTAAAAATCTATAATGAAAACTCTATCTGA
Organism: Anacardium occidentale; assembly: GCA_026122585.1. Classification (NCBI taxonomy): domain Eukaryota; kingdom Viridiplantae; phylum Streptophyta; class Magnoliopsida; order Sapindales; family Anacardiaceae; genus Anacardium; species Anacardium occidentale. The sequence goes on from JAJEJH010000394.1 coordinate 122,525, forward strand.
AATCTATATATCCAAAGATACCTATTGTATTGATTAGGTTAATGAACATAGGAATTTGACATCTTGGCTATGTAGGTTGAACCATACCAATAAAGTGTCAGTAAGTTGATAATCCTACCATGTCAGTCCTTAGATTAATAAGCTAAAATCTAACCAATCTGACCATAGTTAGAAAACTGAAATCTCATAGATACATCTTCGTATTTATCCTTAATGACTAACCCAGATGTCGAGCTCTATGCTAAAAAATCGATGCATATGGATCATTTAATCCCTTTTTCAAAACACTGTTTTGACATATTATGTCGTGTAACGTATATCATACATGTAATATTATTATTTCACTTTCTTTGATTACATTATGTTAAACTATATAGTTGTTATAGTTTTATTCTATGTATTTATTACTAAAGCTTCTAGTTATGTAACTTACTAAGCTTGTTAATAAGTTCTATATAAGCTATGATGTATTCTGTTATGTTTCTATTAGCTTTTTATTCTGAGTCTTCATATAACTGTTTTTATTATTATTTCTTGTATTCATTATATTCTTTAATGATAATCTATCGATTACCAATACTGTTTGTAAACTATTATTGAGTTTCTTATATTGGTATGATATTAAAGGTGTGATTCTGAAAAAATATTTTACATTTTCTTTATTCTATTATCATTTTCTACTGTTTTCTATCTATTAAACTGTTTTTGTGACTTTTATTATATGCATGGGTGTGTGTATGGTCGTGCATCAAGGCATGCTAGTTTCTAAAATGTTTTTACTAAATTTTGGTTTACTGCATAGACATGTGTTTTAAGACACACGATTGTACTCTTACATACACAGGCCTACAACAAAGCACCTACATGGTTGTGGTTTCAGCAAGACATGACCATGCATAATTAAGAAAGTGTATACAACCGTGACCTATAAACCACATGGTCGTGTGCTCAAAGGCACTGCAGTCCACTTGCCTCAATCGTGCATGCTTTACACGATCGTGACCATACAAAGAAACACCGACCCATGGGCATGCGTATCACATACACAAGTGTGTGTGGGTCACACTTTGCTTCTACAAATTCTGTTCCCAAAACTTGCTAAACCATGCCCAAACTCATCCCAATCTCAATCTCTCTATAAATAAACTTATTCTAGCACATAAACAAGCAATCACAAGCTTCTATCACGACCTTCATTATTTCATAACTCTTAATCTCAGCTAAACATGTTTTTAAATGCACATATGTATAAACAAATGCTCTAAACATGCTTCTAACTCAAAATCTTTCTCTATCTCATCATTATTATCTAAAAATCATGTTTATTAAGCTAAAAACATGCTAAATCCCTAACTGGACTCATCCAAGAATTTGCATGCTTAGGAAATAGGAAAAAAGTAAAGAAATACTTACCTGTCCTTACTTGGAACTACTAATGACTTTTATCTCTCTAACTCTGATTGAATCATGATTGGATTAGTTGCTAAAAGTTGGCTTCTCTTTTTAAAAATTGGTTAGGGTTAGTTGAAAAAGAAATGAAAAGGGGGAAAAAATGGAAAACTCTGATCTGAAACAGGAAAAGTGGCTTTATATATATATATATCAACAAGCATGCACGGGCATATAGCAAGCGACGCACATGCATGCACGACGATAAGGACACATGGGTGTGTGTCCAAAGACATACAGGCATGTGTCCAGAGACGTACGATCATGCTCTTTTGACCAGCTATATATAAAGCCTTCAAAAAGACTATTCTACCCTTAAAACTCTCTCAGGTCTAATCCTAAACTATAAAATATCTCTTCTAACCCTGATCCAAGATCATTCTAACCACAGGATGTTACAATACGTACCTTTGAATGTTTAAAATATATGTGCATATATACGGTTATGATACAACATATGTCTTAAAACTATAGTTTTTCTTAAGTATGATAGTTGTATGTGTATGTTTCATGATTTATTGAGTAAAGTTAAAACATACAAGTCTCATTGAAAGCAATAAAAAATTTTCTTCTTTCTTTTGAAACATATAGGTCAAAGAGAAATCATACAAAACAATGACAAATATATAATACTATTTAATATCACATGATAAATTGTTATATCTATTATAGTCTTGTAACTGATTTGTATTGATTTGATTTATTAATAATTGCAATCGTGGACAATCATATATAAATTAAAAACATTAGTAATATCATAATTCATTATTTATAATCATATTAACTAAATTATTAATTATAGTACAAAGTTATTTTTAGACTATTTAGTTTTTTAATGATTGAATAACTCTACTTTAAATGAACAAAATTAAACAATATATTATATTTTTCCCCTTTTTTTAATGAATTATAAACATCTAAAAACTAATATTTTTATGTAAGTATCCTTATATATGAGCATTATTATCTATTCTAAAATAAATTGACAAATAAAGAATAATTAAAACAGCAAAAGGATGGCATCAACCGAAAAGACAGAAGTATGGCATTGGCCACAGACCAAGTCAAACGTCAAAATTTGCTTTGATTAACAAATACAAGTCCAACGATCTCCTATTTCTGTACCAGCAAACTCAAATCGTACAATTTCCGCTTCCTCCATTTCAGAATAAGAAAATGGCCCAACCAACAATCTCTATTCATGGTCTTTCGTGATTTTCTACTGCCACCTAACCCTCTCTATGGACCGTCGTGTAATTTGCTGAGATGCATTTCAATTACGGGGATTTTATTCCTCTTTATCTCTGTTTCTCTTTTTCTGTTTTTTTTTTTTTTTTCTTAATTGAAGCTTTCAGTTACCGTCACATTTGGTTTTCCTCTTTGTTCTTCATAAATATTACACATTGATCATCCTTTTTTTATTTTATTTGTTGATTCTGTACATCAAATTTTGTTTGTTGTATTGTATATAAGAAGATGAATGCAATGAAAGGAGGGTCAGGAGCTGGGAGTGTATTTTCGGAACAAAACAGCTTTCCTGGCCAGAAATTTGGAAGGCCGGATAATTCAGATCCTACTTACGAAAATTCATTTCCATTGCGTATAAATAGTTCTTCATGTCAAGACACATCTTCTTCTCCGTATTCAAAGTCTCCATGGTCCACTCATCACGAGGCGTCGACTGGTCCTGATGACAGTTTATCGACAAATGTATTAATAGGGTCATTGGTACGTGAAGAGGGTCACATATACTCACTAGCGGCCTCTGGTGATCTCTTGTATACCGGCTCTGATAGCAAAAATATCAGGGTTTGGAAGAGCCAGAGGGAGTTTTCTGGCTTTAAATCTAATAGTGGGCTGGTAAAAGCGATTGTTATTGCTAGTGACAAGATCTTTACGGGTCATCAAGATGGGAAGATTAGAGTTTGGAAAGTTTCTTCTAAAGATGCTAGTGTTCACAAGCGTGTTGGGACTCTACCAACCTTTAAGGATTTTGTCAAGAGTTCCGTGAAGCCAAGCAATTATATTGAAGTTAAACGTCATCGTAATGCGCTATGGATTAAGCATATCGATGCAATATCTTCTCTTAGTTTGAGTGAAGACAAAACAATTCTTTACTCGGCTTCCTGGGACAAAACATTCAAAGTCTGGAGAACCTCGGATTATAAGTGTTTAGAATCCATTGTTGCTCATGATGATGCTGTCAATTCCATTGTTGCGGGATTTGATGGTTTAGTGTTCACAGGATCAGCTGATGGCACAGTTAAGGTCTGGAGAAGGGAAATGCAAGGGAAAGGAACGAAGCACTTCTTTTCACAGACACTATTGAAGCAAGATTGTGCAGTTACAGCATTGGCTCTTAGTCCAGATGCTACAGTTGTTTACTGTGGATCGTCAGACGGATTAATTAATTTCTGGAAACGTGAAATGCATCTCTCTCATTGTGGTGTCTTGAAAGGCCATAAATTGGCGATTCTTTGCTTGGTCACAGCTGGGAATCTTGTGGTTAGTGGATCAGCTGATATGGGAATATGCCTGTGGAGGAGAAAGGGTAAGGAACACGAATGTTTATCGATGTTAACAGGTCACAGTGGACCTGTCAAATGTTTAGCAGTTGAGAAGGAGGATGCACCCATTTCTAGTGAAAAGAGTTGGATTTTATACAGCGGCAGTCTAGACAAGTCCGTGAAGATGTGGCGTGTATCGGAGCAAGCACCGCCAATGGCGCAGCCGAGTAATATACAGCAATGTTCACCATATGAGCATGGTGGTGGTACTGCACCCACCTCGTTGCAATATGCTCCTAGCTTCAGTCGCCAGGGGAAAATAAGCCAGAAAAGGAACTAGAGGAAGACCGTTCAACTCAATAAATTTGATTTATTACTAAAACTAATGCATGGTACATAAATTTGAGATATAATAACTATGTTCAATGTTGTTCAAGTGGTGGACTTTGAGTTGTGAATACACATTTCTTACTGTACTTAGATTTTCGAGAGTGTTACTTGGGCCAATGTTGTTAAATGCCCCCACCGCAGCTGGTGTAAGTGATATTTAGGGCAAGTAATTTGATAAGTTTGAATACATACCTAAACCAGATAAGCTTGAATTCGTGCAAAGTTGATTTGGGTTTGAATCCATATTTTGATTTGAGTTGAAACTCCGACTCGATTATAGCTTTAAAGTTTATTATTCCAACAGTTTTTCTTCTTCATTATTGTTACTATTTATCATTCAAATCAACAAAAATTTATTCTTGTCATGCAATAGAAGAGATTTGTCACACTTTAATTTTAAGAGAATTTTCTCCCAAAAAATGATCAGACAGAATCATCAAAAGCTTGTATATTTGTACAAGTTGGTGTTGAAAAGTCTAACTGTCAAATAGAACAGACCTATATGTGTGCAAGTTTCTGTGTTTTTAAAAGTCATCGATGAATTGGAATAGGACTCATTAAGATAACGAAGTTTGTTAAATAGATGGTGGGAACAGACCTCTTTGTCGTTAAACAGAAGTCTTCCCTATCGTCAGCTTAGAAAAATAAAATCCTTTGCCTTTGCCTTTTAGGTGCAAGAAATAAATTCTTTACAATTTCGTACGCAGTATTGTTGATCATAGCCATTGACATATCTTGCGTTTTTGGCTTTTGGATATTACTATGAGCTCAGCATGGCTACAGGAGTCAAAGAGGATGACAGAGAGAAACAAAAATCTGGTTCAGTTTGGTTGACAATTAAATGGATAACAAGAAAATGAAGGAACAAACTTATACCTATCTTTATGAGTGCAAATACAATAAAAAAGCAAGGTAGCTTCCACCTTCTGCAGAATTAAATAATCAGTTGACTTTGTTTCTGTTTTGAAAAAGAAGAAAATTGAAACCAAATCGTGATATTGCTGCAGTTATCAAAATAATGTGAATTTTCTTTTCAAACAAGCAATACTAGTAGTTGTACTTATACTTTATATATCAATCAACATCAAGCCAAACAAAGTTCGGCATTCTGTGACATTTTAGCTGTCTATTCAAGCTTTAACTAACCTGCAATTATAAATCTTAACGTAGTCATTGAACCTTTATGCAGATAGTTGATACAAGTTCTATGCTTTGACGGGAGAAATTAAGTCCATAAAAAGTAAACAAATGCATGGAAAACAATTACTTTAATTTAAATGGAAAGTATGTGAGGCGTTAGAACGGAGCCTTCATATAATGTTGGTAGCTTTCTAGGATTACAAATAAGCTCATCACCAAGAAAATATTAGCACGGTAAAGAACTATGACTATGACAAAAGTCTTCGGTGAGTTACTTTGTGGAAACTCGAGCATGAATATGGTAGGTTTTTTTTTTTAAAAGAAAAATAGTAATAAATGACATTAATAAATGATTATGGACTTGTTTGGGATATTTATCAAAATTATTGGATTATTAGATTAAATAAGCAGGTGTTGCATGTTTGAGATAGAGTACGGATTATAATCAAAATTTTGCATTATTTTTGGATTTTTGGATTGTGTAATTTAATAATTTTTTTTCCTGTTTTCAATTATATTTCTTAATAAATTTTAAATTTGTCATTGTATCCTTAATGAGGTTAAACACAAAGAAGTTGATCAACTTCTCATTCTCTTTCAAACTCAACACAATAATTCACTAAAAACTACTCACAATTGTGAAGAATGATATGGTATTTTGTTGATAGTTTTAACAAATGTTAAACGCCATTAGCTAAGGGTGTTATGTGGTGTTGTCTTGTGATTGGTGCAAGTTAGTAACACAAAAGTAGTTATGACTTGTCATTTTTCTTCGTTTCAGTGGGTAAAAGTTTATTCCTCTTTTCCTCGTATTTTAGGGCTTATGTTCAAGTGGATAGGAGATTAATTTGATAAAAATTAAGAGTTTATTGTAGAGATTTAAACAAAGATTATTACGAGGTTCAAGGTATGTGTAAGATGAGCAAGAAAGAGTGAAAAATTTTGCTAAGAGTACAAGTAGTAGTAAGCAGGGCAAATGAGAACCAAAAGTCAGTTATGAAAATTATCAAATTAGAAGGAAAGGTAAAGGTTTTATGAACTCTAAGGTAGTTTGCTAAGTTTGTTGGGAAAGTGGCCACTTTGCCTTAAAATGTTACCATAGGTTTGATATAACTTTCCTTAAAGATAGTCAAAACAATAAAGGATATGGCATAGTCAATTTAGTCATAGGCCTGAAATAGAACAGAAATATCAATATGAAGATGAAGATGATGAAGAACCAATTAAAGATGATGTAGTTAAAATTGGAGAGAGAGTATCTAGATCAAATAGTTGAATAATGGTAAAGCAAAAGGACTTCTGACCACTTCTGTAAGTCAAAAAGAAGTTGAGTATGCACAAGATCTTATAGTCACTTCTTATGTGGTTAAAAATCTCAACTGGTGCATGGATTCTATAGTCACAAATCATGTGGAATCCAATGCCAAGCAATTAGACAATAAAGTACAATATATTAGAAAACAATAACTTCAAGTTGGGAGTAGAGACTGTGTGCTAATATCTTATATAGGTTATACTTCTCTATTATCAACTTTCATTAAAAAGTTTATACATTTAAAACATATCTAATGTGTACTAGTTATTACAAAAATTTATTAAGTATATCAAAGTTGACAAAAGGTAATAATTTCATAATTGAATTTAATGTTAATTAATGTCTAGTTAAAGATAAAGATACTAAGGATGTCTTGCTACAAGGGATACTTAAAAATGGCTTATATTAGTTGCTTAAACATTTAGTATAGGAATCCTAGTCTATACATTATAATAAGTCTTAATGTAAACACTATCATTTGTTTTTCATCACTCAAAAGTCTATTTATCAAGCCAATGAAACCAATACCAAGTTATGGCATAAGAGACCAAGGCGTCCTTGTGGAAAAGTTTTTGGCCATGTTTTTAAGAAGCTAGTCGTTAATGACACACAAACATCAAAAAAAACTTTTTGTACAAACTATCAATTTGAAAAAATTCATCAAAAATATTTTCCTAACTCTAAGTATAGAGTTACAAAGCTACTAGAGTTTTCATACAACTTAAATGGCATGGATCTGTTGTAGGGTTCATTGAACTCTATTTAGTTTTAAATTCTATTATATGAATATCCTTTCAATGATCAAAAACCCTGATAATCATAATCACCCAAATAGCAGAGTATCTCTAAACTTATTCAATTTGATAGTTAATGTATAATATGATCTCTTCATCACCATGTTTCACAAGGCTAAAATATAAATTTATGTTTATTTAAAAAACTCCTTGTATATGGAAATATCCAAATCGAAGATTAGATATAACATTAACCAATCAAGTTGTGATCACAGACTTATTGGTTTTGGACAACCTAGATGAGGTACTAATCTCATGCTTGAGATTAATGAATCTTTTATTAATAAATTATAGTCTTTGTATTAATTATGATGCGATTAATCACTCACCTTGATAACACCTCATTTAAGACTATGCATTTGATGATGTCGAATCACATCATTCTTAGCATCAGATAGTTTGACAAACCTTAAGTCGATGGACCACATATACTCATCTATTGGACCCCTAGGTATTTTAATGTGATAAAAATTAAAGTTAAAATATCTAACTTGTTATTGCATGAATTGATACATGACATAGCAGAATAAAAGATTTTTTTTTTTTTATAGTTTTGACTAGACATACAACGTTATGTATCTTGGCAACACGACTGTGTGTCTTATGTGATGAGACACATGACTTGTTTAATCATGCAAATGTTCATGCAAGAAGATGTAAAGACACACAACTATGTAACTTTTCAGTAGTGATCATGTATCATAAAAGTGAAGATGCATTGTCAAGATTCTCGTGTAAGTCTAATCATATAGAAGTCAAAAGTCAACACCTAAACACATAATCATATAGAGAAGACATATAATCATGTAAAGATCAAACTTTGTTTATGTGCATCTCATGAGGGGTATCGTATTGTAAGTTTATATGACCTTTTAAAAATCTAAAGTCTTAAAGATATAAAGACACATGACTATATGTATGGACTTAAAGATATAGTGAAGAAGCTGCAACACTATAAATCAGTTGAGCATATTTTCTCTTCCCTTACTCTTTTATTTATTTTTATATATTTTATATTTGTTAGATTATTGGATTCGTTCTTTAGTTGGTTTAATTCATATTGTATATAACTTTGTCATTAAAAAAAAGTTAAAAGTTTTGAAATAATTTTTGCAAATCCTATTCACCTCCTTCTTTGATTAATATTAGCTCTTTGGTGTTTATCACCATTAAATCATAAAGACTGATCCATAAACACATAAACTATCATCTATATTGGGTCATCATCATTGGGCTTGTCTAATGAACATGACCATTAAATCATTTAACCATGTATAAGAAACCATTGTCACCTTTTAATGGAATTGTTCACATTATGATAATCCTTGTACCATCACTTATATGTCTAAGTTTTATAGTCATGTTAGGATTACAAATTGTTTTAATATGACCACCAATGAATATGTATGAAAAGTACGATTAATCATTTGATTCAGTTGTCTCAATTTTACTATATTAATGGCACGTTATATGTTATAAAGAATAATATAATTGAAATATCTCGTATTATTAATGTTACAATATGATTAAATAATACATATATAATTCAACTAGTATACATTAGATCTATGGCTATAAGGCACCTGCCCTAATAGTTTGAAGAGAATTATGGATTGAGGCATAATAAAGTTATAGGAATAAAGGAAAAGCTTGTCATATTTTCACATATTTTTGGCCATGGTATTGAAAATAGTGGCAAAAGAGACTTTCCAAAGAAGTGGGGAGACAATTAGTAAATACTCCCACAGAGCTCTTAATGTCACCACTCAAATGTTTATCGATTAGATCATATTTTCCATTGGAATGAGTACATAAAAAAATCATAAATAACTCTAACTATTGGTCATAGGTTTAGGTGATTATGAATTAATTTTCATAAATACTTGTATCGTGACGTGACTTTAATTATATAGGAATTAGATTTATTTAAATTTAGAATTTAAATCATAATTATGTAACAATTTATCATAGATAATTATAATTAAATTATTTTCCTAATTATCTTATTATTTTAATTATTTTTCTTACTTATCTTATTATCCCAATTATTCAATAAATCTAATTTATCCCAATTGTAATTATCCTATTTTAAACATCCTAATTAATTTAATATCTTAATTAATCTAATTAAATTATCCTAATTGAATTAATCCTCTAATTATCCTAATTCATTATCAAATCTAATTATCCCATTTAAAACTAATTATTTAAATGTAATTATTCTAATTATTTAAATCTCATCATAATAATTATCTTAATTAAATCTAATTATCCTATTAAAACCTAATTATCCTAATTATTTGAATCTATCCTAATTAATTAAAATGTCTTAACTAATTAATCAATAAAATTAATTAACTTAATAAAATATCTTAACTAATTAAATTAAAACCTAAAAATAAGTCGAATTAATCTGATGGGTACTCTAAAGGTCTTAGTTCCTAGGTTTAGTCACTCACACTAAGTTCATTATCCGTTTTTCGTCTACAAATCTCAGTTTATCAAGTCAAAGTCCTACATAAAAATCATTGTAAACTTTCATCATAAAAAAACACTTAATTAAGTTAAAATGAAATGTTTGTAGTGTATTAGAGTAGTTGGTAAAAGGGAGTGTTAAAAGCATCACCTCTCTCTCTCTCCCTTTAGAAATTTCTTTTTCTTCTTAATCTCTAGATTTTTTCAAGCTGTCGCCTCACATAAGTGCAAGCAATCACCAAAATTTTCCCAAAGTTGCAAAATCGCCTCCCACCAACTAGCTTTCAAGAAACTTGGAGAAGGATTAAACTTGGTTTATTAGTCAACATCAAAGCAATATATATAAAGGTCATGGGCTTGCCATATGTGTGTGTTTAGTTAGTGTTGTAGGCTATGAGTAAAGTTTTAATGAGTGTTTTTTTTGTTTTTTGTGAGTGAGTGTATAGAAGTATTGTGAATTATGTAAATTATAATTGTATAGTAATACAATTATTATTTTATAATTACTACTTTTGTTTAATAAGGAGATGACGATCCCTTTTTCATTGGGATGATATGAAAGAGAATGATTCCCTCGAATAGTCACTTGGACCAAAGAAGACAAAAAAAATGATTGAGGATATTAGATAGATTAGGTAAAAAATGAAGTAGGTCCAAAATCATTATATAGATTAGAGAAGAAAAAAGTTAGAATTCAATATGGGTAACAAAGTATTTGTGAAGGACCCTATACAAACATGAGATGAGATTTGAAAGGAAAAACTAATTGACTTTCAAATTTATTAATCCATTTAGAATGTTACAGAAGGTTGATAAGGTGACTTATAGACTCACATTGTCAATAAGCATAAATCGCATTCACAACGTGTTCCACGTCTCGCTATTGTGCAAATATATGAAAGATGCTACTCAAGATAAAAGTTGTTAGATATCTTGTGTACAAGGAGTGAGGAATGCAAATTTTGGATAGAAAAGTCAAAGTGTTGTGAAGTAGGTGTCCTTCAGATAAAGGCTAACATGTTCTATTTTGTTAGCTTCACCCTTGATGCCAACATCTTGAAAATATTGCTTCACATTCCAAAGGAAGTTTTCAATCTTTTTGGCGTTCCTTATACATTCGTATGGTTTATGAGTACCATCTTGTAAAGTATCTAATCGCTCTTGACCTCCCCAAATTTAGAATTTAGCCTTGTGACTTCTTCCCACAAATCCAACTATGATATTAAAAATAGTTTAGATACAAATTATGATATTAATTTATAATTGTTTGAATTAATTATTTTTTTATTTAATGGGATATTTTTATAATTTTTTAAAATTTTAAAGTTGTTTTATAATTTTTAAAGTTATATAGATGGATTTAAAATAAGTTTATAATACAATTAAATTTATTAAATTCTAATTTTAATTAAAATTTTAAGTTGCAAACAAATAGACCTGAATTCTAACTTTGAACTTTTTTTTTTTAATTCTGAACATGGAAGGATAAAGATCAAATTCAATAATTCCCACGTAACTCTAAAGTGAGGAGAGCCTTTGAATACTTTCTTTGGCGGGCCAAAGAAAATATTCCTGTCTCAAGTTTCGTTTATAAGACAAATTTCCATTCTATAATTTTAAAAGCCTTAAATTTATGGTTGTTTAATCAAAATTAAAAAATAATAATATCAATTTTATAAAAATATAAAATATTATTTAAATACTAAAATATTTTAAAAGTATAAATTATTTTTTTACATATACTAACATATATACAAATTTTAAATATTAACAATAATCACTGTCAATATTAGTGATAGTGTTGCCGATAAGACTTCTGATTATGTAATTCTAAGAAATGTCAAATTTTATAGTCTCGTTTGATAAAAATAATTAGATCGATTATTTTTTATTTTAAAAAAATGATTAAATTTAATCATTTTTATCAATAAACGTAATTAAAAATAGTTGAATATGATCGTTTTAAAAAAAATAATAATAAAATTAAAAAAATAAATTTTTAAAAATTAAGGAATTAAAAATTTATCGAGTAAAACCTTGGGTGGGGATGACTCTTCTGCCTTTGTTTAGCCAACTGAATCGCCGAATCATAGAGATGCCAACAACACGATGTAAAAGACAAAAGTTCGCTGGACCCCACCTTCACTTGACTAATTTTTTATTTTAATAAATTAAATTAAAACTACAGATTCCCCACTCCCAATCACAGCTCTACAGGCTACACCTACAGATGCTGCTGATGGTTTTTCTTTTCTTTTTTCATTTTTTTCCTCATACCTACACTCCTCGCCCCTCCCCGACCCCAAAAGCTCCCTTCGCTTTCTTTGATCTTCCATTCTTTCTCTTACTTTATTCTTCTTCTAGGGCACCAAAATAATACCTGTCAAATTTCGAATTCAATATGAGATTTTAGGGACAGTATTGTTATTATAAAAAATAATAAAACAAGAAAGGAGAAGAAGAAGAAGAAGAAGAAGAAGGATTGACTGAATCCGAGGAAGAATGTCGCCGGAGGATACTTTGCCTGAAGACGGGATCCAATACTCTTTCGCCACGGAATATGAAGGACCGCCGCTACCATACAATGTTCCGCGGGCTGCTCCGATTAACATGCAAAAGATACCAATGGCCACCGTCGTTAAGCAAGTGTCTCTCTCCGATAAGTTGGCGCTTCCGGTCGTGCAGCCCATAATAGCGGCTGATAAGTTTGGTAAGGATTTCTCTAAAGAGCTCAAAGCTAATACGGTTGTTGATACTCGTGATTGTTGTGTTTCTAAAGCGACTGAACTAAAATCTGAAACAACTGTGTCTCCAACGTCTGTTATCGAGGGAGCAACGGATACCATCATCTGCTTGTTGTCCGGTGAGTTAAGTAGCTCTGGTGCGTTAGAGTTTTCAAATTATGTGTCTGGTGATTTGGTTAATGGTTCAAATACGTTTAATCGAAGTAGTGAAAATTTACATTCTGGAATAATTGAGTTTTCTGATAGTTTTGAGAAATCAAGAGACTGTTCAGGCGGATTGGGAAAATCTAACTATGGGAAGGAAAATTCAGACTTTAATGATGAATTCAATCAGCCTGATTGGGAGTCAAATGAGTCTGTTTTGAGTATGGATTATCCATCTTCACGAGTTTCATCTCTTAAGACTGGAGATTACTTTAATAGAAGTAACTATGATGATGATCTTCGTTATAATGGTGATGGTCGAAGAGGGCCGGTTGTTACTTTCCGTGATATTACTTCTGATGGTGATGATGAAGATGATGATGATGATGATGATGATGATATTGGTCAAGATTTTAGTCAGGATGAACCAAAGTTCCTGCAGAAAGTTATGAGACAACCTTATACAAGGGGGAAGAAAGGCTCGTGTTATAGGTGTTTTAAGGGGAACCGCTTTACAGAGAAAGAGATTTGTATTGTTTGTGATGCAAAATATTGTAGTAGTTGTGTGCTTAGAGCAATGGGGTCAATGCCAGAAGGAAGGAAGTGTGTCACATGCATTGGATTTCCTATCAATGAGGCTCAGCGAGGGAATTTGGGGAAATGCTCTAGAATGCTGAAGCGGTTACTTAATCAGTTGGAGGTTAGACAAATAATGAGGACTGAGAAGTTGTGTGAGGTGAATCAGTTGCCACCAGGGTATGTTTGTGTGAATGGAAAACCTCTTTGTCATGAGGAGTTGGCTATATTGCAGAATTGTCCTAACCCACCAAAAAAACTAAAACCAGGAAACTATTGGTATGATAAAGTATCTGGTCTTTGGGGAAAGGTAAGTATGGTATATTAAAGACATTTCATTTCTAGAAGTTAAGTTAATCTTTCTGGATATTGATGGTTCTTCTAAATTCTGCAGGAAGGACAGAAGCCGACAAAAATAATTAGTCCCCATCTGTGTGTTGGTGGTCCAATCAAACCAAATGCTAGCAATGGAAACGCACAAGTTTTCATCAATGGTCGGGAGATTACCAGAGTAGAATTAAGGATGTTGCAGGTTGAATTTTATAGACTTATAATTGTTTCCCCCGCCCCCTCTCAAAATCAGTTTCCAGGAATGTTAAAAGAACCATTTTGTTCAATGTCACAGCTGGCAGGAGTTCAGTGTGCCGGAAATCCACACTTTTGGGTGAATGAGGATGGATCATATCAAGAGGAGGGACAGAAGAATACTAAAGGGTATATTTGGGGCAAGGTATGGTTTCTGTTAAAAATTTATTTTCTTAATTGTATTTTGTCATTTTTTTCTTCACATTGATTATGCATTTTTGCTGTTATGTTTCTTCTCAGGCCAGGACAAAGCTTGTTTCTGCTGTCTTGTCCCTTCCTGTTCCTTCAAAATTTTCAAATCTTGGCGGAGAACAAGTGATCGGTCAGATTAGCAGATCTGTCCCTGACTATTTTGAACAGAGAACACTTCAGAAATTGCTTTTAGTTGGATCTAATGGATCTGGGACAAGTACAATATTTAAGCAGGTACATCTTAATGGGGAACTTCTGTTTCTAAATTTATTGTGATTGCAATTTTTTATTTTATTTTATTTTATTTTTTGTGTGATGTCCCTCAATCAAAATACAACTTTAGATGAGCGTCATACAGTTATTGTATGGACTTCCTTGTCTGGTATTGAAAGTAAATTTCAGTGAATTGATCAAACTGGTTTTCTTGGATTACCTGTTGCTAATGGGGGAAGAACTGAGGCAAGGGATCCCAAAATAGTTGAGCCTTATACCAAATTAATCAAGAACTTTTTGTGGGTACTGGGATAATCATAACATTTTTGTGGAAGTTTGGTATATTTTGTATGTGAATGTCTACTCTTATTTCCATGAGGAATTTAAATTTCTTTTCATCTTTGTTCTTAAAAGAATTAATTTTGACAAACCCAGCTAAATTGTAAATAATGATTTCTGTCTGGTCCCTAGTGATTGGAATTAATTGATTTTTGGAGTTTACTTGATTGTTCTGCAACCAAACCAATCATATATAATTTTATCAGCCAATTGGAAAAGGGCAATAATTGAAATATATACCCTAGTTTAGGTGGACCTCTACTTCAAAATGTATTGATTATGCATCCTTTTTCTTTGATGTCTATAAAGTATTTGTTGTCATATAAGATGTTAATTTCCTATAGTTTAAACACATTTATTTTCAAAAAATTTCAGGCTAAGATTCTTTATAAAGCCATACCATTCTTAGAGGATGAACGTGAGAATATCAAGATAAAGATCCAGAGTAATGTGTATGGCTATTTAGGTATACTCCTTGAAGGTCGTGAGCGTTTTGAGGATGAAGTTTTGGGTGAAAGGAGGAAGAAACAATCTTCAGATGAAACCAACCCCAATGGTGAGAAATTAGTAGTTGTCTTTCTTCTCTCTTCTTTCTGACTTCATGTTCATTGAATGCATATATATATATAAATGCCCCATCAAGAGTCTTACCACATAATTATCAGGCAGGACTGTATTGTTTAAAATATTAACTTCCAACTGTACCAGGGGCCACTTTCAGTATGGCTGTGTAGTTTATATATTCAGCTTATTTTCTATGAGTCTGAGTTTAGTATTCTGGTTTTGGTAGAGAGTTCTGATGGCAAAACTATCTATACCATTGGCCCAAGGCTTAAAGCATTTTCTGATTGGCTTTTAAAGACCATGGTGGCGGGCAATTTGGAAGCCATTTTTCCAGCTGCTAATCGTGAATATGCACCATTGGTTGAAGAGCTGTGGAAGGATGCAGCTATTCAGGCCACTTACAAACGAAAAAACGAATTGGAAATGCTACCTAGTGTTGCGAGTTATTTTCTAGAGCAGGTACAATCTTGCTTGATTTTCCTATGCTCTGTTAAATTTTTTACGTCATGAAAACTCATGCTTAAATTACTTAAATTTATTGTATTGGCATGAAGATTTTTGTTCTCAGTCTTTGGTCACCAATAAATTTAAGTATAAAGCACGTAAAATTAGAGAAAATGACCATGATTTTAAGATGTTGTCAGATCCTGTTATAAACAATGACACTACCTTCTACATGAATGCTTGTCTGGCCATTTGGCATGAATATTTTTAGTACACGATAACCTGGGCTTTAAAAGGAAAAATTGGAATGACCTTGGAATTCCTTATGAGATTTCTCATTGCAGTAAGAAAAAGATATCTTAAGATTTGGCTGAAGATCTTCAATGACACAAGTTTTGAGACTGCTGAAAAGAAGCAGGGGTTTTCTTTCTTTTGGTTTTTTCTTTAAATTGGAGAAAGAAAATAAGAAGCAAGTAAGGTCCTTTGTAGTTCTACTAGAGATTCTAATTCTAATTGTACTGGCACGGGATAGTTGGGGCTAAAGACAGTGAAAGAAACATGTTGACCCTTCAATGAATGACATGCCCACAACATTGCTGGACTTCCAGTTTGTTATAGGAACAAGTTGTATTGAAGCAAATCCTGACTAAATAGCATCAATTAAGTCAACTTTGTTGTAAGCTTGAGACAATTGAAACTCAGTTAGTAGAAGAGACCAGGCTTTCCCTTATCAAACTTTTAAATTAAGTTCTTAATTACTCTACAATCTTGTCCAAATTAAAAAAAAAAAAAAGAGGAAATTTTGCTTTACGGAACTTTTATTGATGGTTAAATCATTTGCTTAATAAGATTTCAAGTCATCCCAGAAGTCAATGTGTAATTGATGTGTCTGCATGTAGATTTCCCTAATTTTAGTTATGGTGAACTATACGTGTATACTGATACAGGAGAGATCTTTTTGATTAATTTTGCTGCAATTAGTTATTATTCCTTTATTGTGAATATCAGCTCTTAGGAACCTTCTATAGATGATTGGATGAAAAAGTGGTTATACGTTAATTTTACACCTTTTTTTTATAATCTGCAATGAATAGAGAGGAAGGTTTTTTTTATGAAAAAAGTCTGCGGCTTAAAGGTCACATTAACTTAAAGGAGAGATGCTAGTTTACCATTTTGGGCTAAGCTTTTTATGACTGATAAACTTTGAATTTAGAAAGAAGTAATTAAGATGCAAAGTTTGTCAATATATCAAACTCAAGCTGGCATGATTATTGTACAATTACCATTTGTCAAGTTCTCAATAAAACTCAACCAGCATATTTATTGCATACCTGTTTTCCGTTTCTTTGTTCAGGATAATAACTATTATTAGTGTTGTTATTGCTTCTAACATACTCTTTCATTCTTCAGGTTATTGATATATTGAGAACAGACTATGAACCGTCAGATTTGGATATCCTATATGCTGAGGGTGTTACTTCATCAAATGGGCTTTCTTGCATGGACTTCTCATTCCCTTCCTCAGCTTCTGATGAGAACGGTGAAGCTTCTGAACAGAATGACTCTTTGCTCAGGTAGGTGCCTTGATTTCCTGCCTAATTAATGTGGTTTTGATCGGTCGGTTTTCGATGACACATTTGAAGTGAGGTGGACCTGCAATGGTCATTATTCTAGAAATAGTGTATGTCAAGAATCTTACATACATAGCATCAGGAGTACTGGGTAAAGCCACTGGCCTGAGATGTGTTGCTTTGGCACATTTGTTTAGCTGAATAAGTTAGCAAACAACTTCACTGTTGCATCCACTTTTCTTTGGCTAGAAACAGTTTCCGGCACACAGTGATTAATGAATCCAATATACAACGTTAAATATTCATCTTTTGTGGGCATTGTGATGTAAATCGTGGCCTCTATTTCTGCATTTCTTTTTTGTTTTGTTTTTTTTTTTTTCAATCTCGGAAGTTATCTTCTTTGTTATCGTTAAGATTATTCATTTGGGTGTTGGTTATTAGGTACCAACTAATTAGAGTGCAAGCCAGAGGCCTTGGAGGAAACTGCAAGTGGCTAGAGATGTTTGAAGATGTTGGAATGGTCATTTTCTGTGTAGCCTTGAGTGACTATGATGAATTTTCTGTTGATGGGAACGGATCTGTCACTAACAAGATGATACTGAGCAGAAAATTCTTTGAAAGCATTGTTACCCATCCAACCTTTGATCAGATGGAATTCCTTTTGATCTTAAACAAATTTGATCTGTTTGAGGAGAAAATAGATCAGGTACCATTGCATCAGTGTGGTTGGTTTGATGATTTTCATCCAGTAATCAGCCACCATCGCAGCAGTAGCAATAGAAACAGCATCAATCATAACCCCACACTGGGGCATTTGGCTTTCCACTATATTGCTGTTAAGTTCAAGAGGCTTTATGCATCTCTCACAGGGCGGAGGTTGTATGTTTCAATGTTGAAGGGATTGGAGCCCAATAATGTTGATGCTGCCTTGAAGTATGCAAGGGCGATTCTTAAGTGGGATGAAGAAAGAGGCAACTACAGCCTGAGTGAGTACTCAATGTATAGCACTGAGGCAAGCTCTTACTCTCATTGATTTTAATCAGAAAAGACTTGTAAATGGGTTCCACATTCTCACTGTACATATATTATAGAATGTAAATGAACACAAGATTGTTTCAATTCTACAATCAACAGCTGTAAGATTAATGAGACCAGTTTAGGTATTGTTTGAACTGTCATGCAGATAGGGAATTTATTTGTGTACTAGCCCTCCATGGTGAGAGTGAAACATTAGACTTACATTTAATTGATTGGTTGGTTTTATGTGTTTGCAATAGAAATGAAGAAATATCTGATGTAGTTGAGAGTTAGGCTTTAGCATTCTCAAAAGATGATTTTCACGAACATTTTAATTTGGTGAGATGAAAATATAACAGTATGTGTATTGAAGTGTGCAATTCCTTTTACCTGCAACAAGCCCATGATAGTGTCCAGGACACCAGCACCTTCTCCTAGACAAAGAAGGATGCAGCAGGATAAGTTCACCATTGCAGTACTCACTTGCCCATTTCCTGTCAAACCTTGCTTTAGATCTCCATGCACATGAAGTAATAATTATCATCAGTTAAAGACTGCATCACTGCATCGACAACTTCGGCATCTGATACTTTGGATTTAAGCGCCCTATTCTGATGGGGCACAATTCTTTGCCAGATCCAGGTCTCACTGGTTAAATTTCAGCTTCATACATGATATGCATTAATTCTATGGTAGCTTGATACAAAGAACCGTTTGGCACTTAAGAAACACCGAAACCCACCTTTGCTCCAGAGAAATTCAATGCTTTCCACTTTACTGACTTCAGCTGGACAAGGCACATTTCCTGACTCAATCCACTTATTGACTATGATTTTCAAGCCTATCCCGAATACAAATAATAATAAATGTGATATATCAGGCAAATAATTGTTTTTTGAGAACCGAAAACAAATCCCTATGAAAAATATGTATTTTATTTAACCAAAATTGCAATGGGAGAGTGGGTGGAGGCACTGAAAGAAGAAAATATTCAGTAAGTTATGCAGATAGATTAATGGAGTGAATGCATATTTATCATCTTCGGGTACAAGCAATCAGCTGTGTGTTAAAATTTAATAATTTTGGCATACTTGTTAATGTAATGCAGCTCAGCTATTAGGAAATAGATGGCAAGATTAGAGGGTAACTTTAAGGGTTAGGCTGAGTGGTTAAAGCCCTTGGTTTCAAACCATGCAAAATCTTCGGAACCACCAAGTTGAGTTAGAATATTGCATAAGTTTTCTCGAATACCAAGGAGGGCATGAGAATAGCTCTCAATTTGGAATACAATGAACAAATAGGAAAGGTTCATGGAATTTGGAGTACCACAAAAAAAGGAGGGCAGGTGGGGGCAAGGCAAGCGTATAAACATAAGATGAGAATTGGATTTTGCATTATTTCAGAGAACAGAATATGAAGTCAAAACATCATTTTAACCGCTAAAATCATTTATCATAATACAGAGCCAACCAACCTTGGTTAATGTTTGCAGATGGACATGGACTTGCTTAAGCCTTTGATATATCCCAAAGAGATCAATTGCAGAGAAAATGGGGTATACAACAAAAGGTTAACCTGCTTGCAGTCTTGCACATCCATAACAAATTAGAAAATCACCAAACACATCAAGAGTTGTTTCAAGAAGCAGAAGACATCATTTCTCCATAATTCAAGGTCAACAAATTTCTCACTCATTTTGTCCACTGAACATTATGACTTCATGGAACTCAATAACATAATAAAGATAGAGGAAGAAAAAACCTTTGATTGTTCTGTACCAACATATTAAAAGATGCAGCAATCATAAACCCACGATTATCAAAGCAGATTATTTGAATCTGACACGCAACAAAACTTAGGTCCATACAAAATAAGACAAGAGAAAGGATGCTATGCATGCAAGAAAAAATGAGAACCTGTGCTTTTGCAGAAATTCACCAAGGTTATCAGCTACTGCAAAGCTTCGAAGAGGAATTTGATGCAACATGGGAATGGTTGTTATGGAAACTTAAAGGTGTGACTGAGGAAGTTGAGGAAATCATGGTTGTATTTGATAAACATAAGAACATAGAGACATTCGTAAATTGTTCTTTGAGACAACCAAAAAAAAAAAAAGTACATGGTTAGTTCATTTATGAATCTATTAAAAAAAGGTGGTCGATGCATCCATTTAATGCAAATTAATTGTAAAAAAAAGTTAAAATTCAAAGACGAATACTATCACAATGATGCAAGATAATCATTATATTTCATTACTTCAGACAATGATATTTTTAGACTGATTTTGATTTTAAAATTTTAAGTACTTTTTTTTTGAAATGATGCATTTTAAAGCAAGCTTCAATGGTGAAATGTTGTTGTTTGAGTTTACCAATGATCATCTCTTCTGTTTATTATGTTGAGTTGTTACTTTTGTTTGCAAGTATTTTTTGTTTTGTTCTTCGTAAACAAGCATGGGAGCTGTTGGTGCCAAATTATTCGGAGTTTATTAACCAGATATTGATATAAAACATTTGTAATGAATTTGGAGAAAGCAAGGAAAATATGAATGAATAGCTCCTTTCTACTAAATTCTTCTTTTATGTTGTTTCTCTCTCTAATGTAAATCTTTTCTGCCTAATTTGATTTCCTCATAATCTCTCTCTCACAAGTTTGGAACACACCACACAATTAGGCATGTTAAAAAATTACAAAAATCGAGCAATTGAACCAAAATCAAACCTAGAAAATTGGTTAAAGGATCCATTGATTTTCCCACAATCTCTTATGAAATAGTTAATCAACCATGAGTAGTCCTTATCGTAGTTCCAATCATTTAGGTGCAATTTAATGACTACAAATCATATCAACAATAAAATCAAACTGATTCGTATGAAAGTTTCACTCAAACATTATCTAAACATTTTCCTACTTGACTTTCTATGAGCAAAAGTTTGGAGTCGAACTTGCTCCCTCTTGTTGAAATTCAATCTTCTACATATTATAAAAATAAAAGAAAAAAATTTATGTTAAATACATCATCGGTATAAATAGTTTAAAGTCATATTAATACATGTCTTTTATAGGTTTTAATACCTAATATTCGTTGAAACAGTTGTTTACTTTCAGTAAATCATTATTCATCAAGTTAAATAATTTTAACTGATATGTTATATATTTTATTCATTTGATATGAATAGATATGAATCCTTTAAGCATATTATCTGTGGGTGTGTTACAAAGGGTCGATCCTTTTCCAAGTGTCACCCATCCTAAGGCATGGACAGCAATTATTTCACCCTTATGAATTTATACTAGAAGTATATTGGGCTAAGATACTATGTTTAATATCAATTCTATATTGTGGGTTATGTTGTTTGTGGCCCCAATATCAAAAACCCATTCATCTTTGGCAATGATTCTTATTGCCAAATCTGGAGTGCCATAAAAGGGCTCTTCCATTGGGTGTTGAGCAGGAAGTGGAGTGCTGACGCTAGTGGAGGTCAAGGCAGCGATGGTAGAGATTGAATCAACCATGGAAGAGTGAAACTGACATAGAGAGATGTTTTTTACGTGCTGAAAACTACTAGCATACACGAATTAATTTATGTTTCCTCAGTTTGATTCAATTAGGCTAACAGGAGAGTTACGCTGACAACAACCTACTGATTTGGTTGAAGAATGGCCTGAAGTAAAAAAAAAAAAAAAAAAAATGACATCTACTTCAATTAGAAGATATGCTCTGCCTTAAGTTCCCAAATCTGTGGCTTGTGTAGGCCATTAGGCCTTTTATTATTCTATGATTTTCTGTGCATGAATATGTATACATATTTGTATAATGAATATGTTGCCCTTCCCTTGTCCTCTAAATAATAATTTGTTCTCCTTTTGCTTTGTTCTTTCACATTCTGAAAGGATTGGGGTAATTTTAATCTTTAATGTTTGGCATGCTTCAGATTGGGGGTCCGGGGAAGCTGCAAAATGGGTTGCAAGACTGCTCAATTCAACAATGGATATAGTGGAAGAAAACAGACACCCGCTCTGGAAGGATTCAGCGCTTGAAACTGTATTTCTCTTGAAGACGATAGAGGCCTATCCATACTCTTTCCATTTCTCACTATCAGTTGATCTCCACACAGCAGAGATGCCCGCAAGATGGGCAGTTTGCGCCTCTACATGAATTATTAAAGTCCAAATTGGGCATCTGTAGTGAAGTTTACATTCAGGACAAAAATTAATGCATCGCTTATATTATGTAAAGTGCCATTTGGTCACAGTAGAATAATATAAGATAGGGAATCCACATTTTTTGTGATGTTGGACGATCTGGCCAATTTTATTTATTTATTTATTAAGTGGGTTCCTTTTTCAGAAGCAATCAATACAGCCAAGACAAGAAAGGCTTTAGATGGTGCACGCATTAGACCTGAGTTTTAGTTGTAAGTTGCTATCATATCTTTCGATTGTTATCTGTACAAATCAATCTATCTTATATGCTCATTTTTAATATATAATAACAGGCTTATAAAATTTGGGAAGCTTTTTCTATCCCCTTCGAAAATTATTCATTTGGTTGATAATATTTTATGAATATTGATGATGATGACAAGCCAGCTGCATAAGTTTGTCAACGGTTCACTGTCAACAACAACCAAGTTCTTTTAAGAAGAAAGCTTCCCATCCCCGGGGCTGTCAAAACTTGTGCATAGTATAATAGTGTATACAGTTTGAATAATAGGAGATCCAGAAGAAGAGTTGGTTTTGTTTCTTTAATAGGGAAGTAGGTCAATAATCATTTTCATGTTATCAAAAGAAGTTTGCAGTGGTGGCCCCAGAACTTATAACACAAAAAAAGTTTGCAGTAGATATTCATAACAAATGGACTTTGTGTAAACAGAGCCAGTGAAGCTTTCCTGGAGCCCAAGAATCCAGTTGAGAAAATGAAAAGTAAAAGAAAAACAAGAAGAATGATACGTACCTCTTAATTGTTATGATTACGGGAAACAAAACTTTATCGGTATGGCCCAACTATGAAAACTGATATGACCGCATAACCTTGAATCAGCCAAACTTTCAAATTTCTTCCACTTTTTCTAGGTGGACGATGAGCTCTGCATAGTGCTAGGAATATCTTTTTCTTTTCAATATCGTGTCATGATCTCCTTCTTGCTTCATTTCACCAAATTTATCCTCATATAATACTAGCTTAGTTTAAGCTTAGTTCAACTTCAGGGTCAAGACAACAACGACCATCTTGTGAAAGTCATGTTCTCCTATCTGCAACTTCAACTTAGGTAGACCGATTAAGACCTGATATTTATCATGCGATAGACTGATAAAGACACGATGTTTATCATGAATTTAAACTATAAGCCGAATGTCAAAAGACCAAACATTATTTTGTGCAAATTATGGTACCCACTTAACCCATACACGATAGAACAAGGTTCTGAGCCATGGAGGATGCTTGGGAGCTTTACCATATGGTGGGATTTTTTCCCTCCCCGTAAGAAGACAAGAAATTTAAACCCAAAAAAAAATAAATAAATCCCCCGTTTAACCCCTAAAAACTGTTTCTTGAAAAGTACAGTTTCATCAAATTTAAGAGCCTCATCCAAGTATACCAACTCCAGTGTGGTGTAAACTACTGAGATGCAGATTGAAACTAGAATTCAATGTACTGAACATGCCACTGGTATGGTATATTAAACTGCAGCAGGCAAAAAGAAAAGGAAAAACTAATCGTTTACAATAACAAGAAATTCCATTTTCTACAGGGCACAAGAAGAGGGAAGTCAGTTGAAAGAAGATTGTGCCCTTAGAATTCTGGTTCTGAGAAGACTTTCTGGGATGATACATACATGTAAAGCCAACTCTACAAGTGCCAAAAAACAGTAAATATCCAGAAGCAATAGCAAATTCACCCTCGTATCCAAAAGTCTCTAGGAAGAACAAACAAACCAGGCCGCAGCAGTAAGAACTTTCTAGTACTCACGGGGGGCTTCTGAATCTATTGCTTCCACTCAAACTCTTGCATCCTATAGTCTTGAGAAGGAACCAAAAAACCATGCCACATAGCAGTACTATTGTTTTAAACTTTCTTGGGGAGTCTGAATCTTTAGCTTCAACTCTCAGACTTCCAAAGTGATTTTTCCATGCAAAAGAGATTTCATCTTTCTTGACTAGGTTCATCTATGACTGTTACACATGTCTCTGAACCTTCTTCAACGGTTGAAAGTACACCTTGTCTGATGAAGGCAGGGTTAAGGAATTTGGCGACAAAAGCCCACAACTTGTAAACATCCTCAAAGTTTGTCAAGAAACCAAGAGAAGCTGTAACTACCTCAACCCTAATGAATCCACCTTTCCCATCATATCGACCATTCTCCATCGGCCTGCACAATCTTGTATCTTCAAGACCCAGGCGCTGCTTTTGAGGAGCATCCAATATCCGAATGTGACTGAGGAAACCAATGCCCAGTGATATACCTTCTTTTTCTGCCAGCTTCTGAACAATCTCTGGATTGAGCAACCCCGTTTCCCAGTCTCTCACATTGAAGGCCACTGCTGCACCCCTTTCATATTTTATTTTAGGGCCATAGATGTGAACCAGATTTGCTCTGCTCTCACCATCTGAACCAGAGAACCTTAGTTGCAGCAATGAAGTCACAAGCCAATTGATCAAAAACCGTAGCCGGAGGGTGGTCTTATTTAGTCCTAACATATTAATATGATCAAGATGCCGGCATGTAATCTCAGGCTCTTTGCGGTTCCACTCTTGTCCATCAACATATTCCCCATCACTGGTGTAGTCTTCATCATCAAGGCTGGTTGCAGATACTTCTCCTGGCTCCAAAGTATGGCTTAAACGATCTCGGCGATTGTCTTCCATACTAAAGGATACCCTTCTCCCCCGGCTTGGATGATCATTATCTTCCAAACCAAAAAATCTACCCCCAGTGTATTTATTCCCTTCTCTCCGCCCCAACAACCTAAATTCACCTTCTGTTTCCCTTCTTATAGCACTCTCCTTGAACTCAGGGAAAATCGCAGAACTCAAGCCATTTGCTAATCTGTGATGCTGCAGAGCAGAACTTGAATTATTGAGAAGAGAACCATTTATAGTAGAGTTTGATGCAGACTCAGTAGAAAGTGGCTTGCTAATAACCGGTTCTTCCTCTATTTCCTGAACATGCAAACGACCTAAACCATTGTTGGTACTTTGAGCATTAGGGTTTTTTCCAGCAAATTGCTCTTCTTCAGGAACTTCCTTCACATGGTCCAATTCCTGCGAAACCGATAGAACAGCAGCATCAAATGAAAGCACATGATGATCACCATTTGGCCCCAAGTTTAACTCTTTGTCATCATAAATTGGGCTGCCATACATTTTTGAAGTTGGCTTTGGAGAGAGTCGCTTGTGGTTCTTCCTGCCACTGAACCAAATGGGTGGTAAGGGAGATGCAATTTTGTGTTTGTTCAAGTGGCCAGCATTATCAGACCCCAATGGACTCTGACCCAAATCAATCCACAATGAGTTGTCTGATGAGTCATCTTCACTGAAAACTGGACTTTTCATTACTTCCCCAACAGAGATACTCTCAGTTTCTTCAAATATGGTGCTCGTTCCATCCCTATCAGAACTGTTATACTGATCCATTTCCGTATCAAATACATCTCTCACCTGAGCAGATGTGAACGCACCAGAAAAAGCTGGCAACTGTGAACCAGGGCGAGTCTCGGAAGATTTATCACCATTCATAACAACCTCATTATCTTCAATTCCAGCCAATCTGTCCAGATCATCAACAGAATCACTGAGGTACAAAGGATATTCAGGGGTTATCTTCACCATTCCAGACCCTGTACGCCCAGATTGATTCTGAAGGCTTCCCATCACAGATTTCTTTATCAGAAGGCACCCAAAGCCAGCAGGATCATAACCAAACACCTTATAAAATGATGTGATGATGAAATCTGGCCGGAACAATGACAACCCAAGTGAATCCATATCTTTGGGGCCCAATGACCCAGCATCAAGCAAGACATGCCAATGATTTTGCTGAGCAAGTGCCATCCATTGATATGAGTATTTAGCCCCAGTAACTCTAGACTGCACTGGAAACACGAACAAGCCAACAGCAGAATCCTTCTTCCTCCTCTTCTTACTGGAAATTTGCCTTCTCAAATCAGTTGAGCAAGGTTTAAGAGTCGGCCATTTAAACCATGCACTTTGAACTTTTGCTCCCTTCTCCTTGGCACTCTGAGCCATCCAATTCACAGATTGACTCTCATGATCAAACATGGTCAATAACCTCTTGTTGGTATGGAAAGGGTACGATTCAGCTAACAATTTAAAAGCAGAGCCTCTGCTCACGGTGAAAACAAGACCATACTCATTTTCGGGAATGTTCAAATGATCCATTATCCTCACCTTTATATCATGTTCAACGGTTCCTCTCTCAGCACCACCATAAAGAGCATGATTACTTAAATTAGCAGTTATCTCAGACAAACTAAATGTAGAGGATTCCCAATAATGCAAGGTCTGAACAAAAGAGAAAAGGCCAAATCCACAATAATCAAGGCATACCTTAGGTGATAAATGTGAATACTCATTTTCCCTCAAATGATCAATCTTCTCAGATGACTGATATTTGGGATACATTGTCAAGAACTTGTTCCAAGCTTCACGGAGGTCAGGAATGCTATCTTCTGACTCAAAAATTCTCTCCGCAGCCAAAGAAGTGGCTCTCAAGAACTCACGCTGAGCGTGGAGTCTAGCAAGAGATCTTGATCGGCCTAAGCTTTCATCTTGATTGGTAAGAGACTCTGACTCAATATCTTGTGATTTGATGAGTGAACCATCTTCAGAGGCCTCTTCAAGTGCTTCTCTAAGCCTGTTCTCCTCAAGTTTACGAAGAATTGATGAGTTCCTCTTAATATCAACCGTGGAATCAGACCCACCTTTTTTCTTGCTGCTCTTCTTCTCCAAGATTAGAGCAGCACAGTGAGATATAGGTTTCCACAGTGAGAGATGCATTAGGATGGCTTCAAGAACCAAACTTTTCACAAAACCCAGAAGGAAAATCAAATAAAGGTACAAGTAAAACGAAATTTTATTTACCTTTTTAGCCCATCTAAAACAAACCCAGGAAACAAAAATAACAGATCTTGAACCCAGATCAAGAAAGCCCTAAAAGTGAATGTTTTCAGGAACCCATCTACAATAATTCCAAATATATTTATATAAAAAAAAAAAACAAACCAGAAACGTTGACACAAGTGAGCAGTAGATCAAATTCAACAAATTTCAGGGGAAAACTCACTGAAATTAAATGCCCCAGAAAGGAAGAAGGTCAAACCCCACAAACGAAGAAGGAAAAGGAGTCAAAGTCTCAAACCCTACACCACAACCGAGATCCCAAAATTTACTGAGAAACACTCACAACCGACATGAGAAGAAGAGAACACTCTGAAAATGAACGTAGAAAAAAATTGGTTTGAAAGAAAGTAAAAGTGAAACTGCCCTTTTCTTTGTCTCTTAATGTGCTCACTGCAAAAGAAATGAAAGCTAAGAAAAGCTCTCCACTGCAGAAGCAGCAAAGCTCATTTGGTTTTAAGAAGAGTAAATCCAAAAACATATTGGTATCGATAACACCACTCCCATTGTCTATTTCTCTCACTGAAATCTTCTACAATAACCCTCATAACAAACAGTGAGAAAGGAGATTGACTTTCACAAACGAAATGTTAAGTGGTGTTACTGTTTTCTTAATTAATTACCAATTAATTATTCAGTTTTTGGTTTTCCAAACTTTGTATTTGATTATTAGCTTATCTTATAGGTTATGGTGTGACCCACCTATACTATTCTCCTATGAACAATCTTAGCTAAAAGTCAAACAATCATCTGGCTTGTAAAAGCTGATTCCTGTCCACCTACGCACCCCGACTGAATCCTTTTCCTTTCAATCTCTTAACCTAATTCCTTTTGTTTTTACTGCTATTTTAACCTCTTCAAATGCGGGTTAAAGCAAAATATTTTTTTTTTTTCCTTGAATTATATACTAATTTGATTGATTTTATTATAGGGAATTTTTCTGTATGAATGTTAAATGTAATTATCAGTTAATGATATTCATATTAAGCTTAAATCCAGAATTCCCTGGTGAGAAGCATGTTTAGTATAAAATTACTTTTGTGGTTGCAGCTTGTAGCAGGTGATGTGTATTTTTATGAGCTTAGAGGTTTGACCAAGTCTGGAGTAGGATCCTCGTCCTACAAAAATTTTGCAAATAAAATCTTCTATATATTTTAGATGAAGAGGGTCATAAAAATATGTAGAAGAAATTCAATATGAAAATACTTACCAAATTGGATACATATTATATATTTTAGTCCACCATATAATGATAAAGAAAACAAAATTTGACAATTTCGGTCAACTCTAGCATGTGGGATTTAACATTAAAGGAGCAGAATTTCGTTGTCTGTCTTGGTTTAATTAATTAATATTCCAAACCAAGACGGTAATCTCTGATCCACATGCTGCTAAGCATCCCCATCTTTTTCATTCTGTCCAATTCATATAACGTGTGATTTTAGTTTAGCTTGTAAATACCGAATTGAAGAGTGGTGAAAATGGGACGTTCCCTTTCACTGGACAAGAAATAAACAGTAACGAGACTTCACCCTAAGCATAGAATGGATTATGATTGAATTCGAATCAAATATATTTAAATTTGGTTTAAATAAATCTAAAATGAATTGATCGAATTCGAATTTAAACTACAATTTTAACAATCAACGAATATGAGTTTGAATATGAATTATACAAATCAAATATAAATCTAAATTTAAATTAAAAATTTTTTAATTATAATTTTTAATAAAATATATATATATAAATTATACAAATATCTCCGGGTCTTATAATAGAATAGGAGTTACATTTGACAAGAAAAATTTATAATAAGCATCCCGTTTATTAATGAAAGTTGTTAAATATGTCAGAGCTTTAATCCAATATTAAAGATGTTGGTTGCAGTGGGGCCTTCTGTCTCTTTTGATTGGGAAAAAGATTTATTGAATTTAATTGAATGCCGGTTGTTCCAAATTCTGTAATTTAGATAAGGTCAAAAGACTATTGGTCATGATTGATTAATTTTAATCGATAAAAAATATTTATATTAATTTATTAAAATGTTAAGAATAAAATGTATTTAAGAGTACATGAATATTATTTTTTTTTAAATTTTGTTAGAGATAAATCAATATTTTGTTATTTTTTAAAAATTATTATATTTATTTTAAAAATATATTCTAATTTAATAATTTGTAATAAATATTTATACTTCTAATTTATTATTTTTATAGTATAATTAACATTTTGAAAATAATTGAGTGATATATTAAAATTTCTAAATTTTTAAAAATTTAGAAAACCTCTTTCAAATTTTTATTAACACCCTTAAACATTTTAAAATTTATAGTTTGTCACAAACAAATGATTAATTTCATTAACACCCCAGTTATATAAATTAGTAAATTTTTATTATTTTAATTAAAATTAATATAAATTTTCATAAAAATTTTGAGTTAATATTTTTTCTAGTTTGAGGATATGTTTATAATTTTATATAAAATTTGTTGACAAGGAATGAAAATTTGTTAACAAAATTGAAGAGATTATGAAAATTTGTTAACAAAATTATTAAAGTACAGATAATGTTAAGGCTAATTAATATAGAATTGAAGTGTCTACTTCTACTACTACTGCTGCTGCTTTAAAGAAAGTGCATCAAACGAAGATATTGGAAAGAGAATCTCATGAATTTCACATAATCTTCTTTCTAAATTTAAAACTCCTCGGTTCATCTCAGTGCCTCTCACGCCCTCAGAAACAGGATATATAATA
This sequence comes from Anacardium occidentale, assembly GCA_026122585.1. Classification (NCBI taxonomy): domain Eukaryota; kingdom Viridiplantae; phylum Streptophyta; class Magnoliopsida; order Sapindales; family Anacardiaceae; genus Anacardium; species Anacardium occidentale. The sequence goes on from JAJEJH010000394.1 coordinate 152,883, forward strand.
ATAACCCAGAGATCCAAAGATACACAATCTTGGAAGAAAGATTTCATGGCCAATTCAACACATATTTTCAAATATATTATGAGTTTCTCCAAGGCAAAGTCAGCCTATAATTGTGATGATGAATTGCCCATCAATCAATACTGAGAGGGGTGGCTGGGGATATGATATGATATGATATGACAGAAGAAAAAAAAAATTAATACAAATTAAATTTTTATTCATACAAAAACATTACAAATTCATGTTTGGGGTGTCTCTGTGCCATGCAAATGAATTTGAATTGCTCAACTTTATGAGCAAAAAGCAAAAGTCATGCCTTTTGCTTTGTTATAGATTTAGAGCCTAATTCCCACCAAAATGATTTTATGTTGGATGAACATACATTATATTTTTATATGATTTACCTTTTCATGTTAGAGTAGGCTGGTATTATTAATGTTCTTAGGTTAAGTACTTCACTGGAAGTCTTTGCCAATGTTTTTTAATGACAAACATATTTCTGTTAATGCATTCAATTAAAACATGCTTCATACTATTTCTTTCTTCTTTTTTTTTTGGGGGGGAGAGAGGGGGGAGAGAGAGGAAGAAAGTAGAAGAGAAGAAGGGTTCCTTAAGTTTATCAATTCATGTTTTTAAAATCAATAAAAACGTTTACTTCTTTCTGTATTGGGTCATTGGCCTTTCTACTTTAAATTGTATTGCTTTGCTTTTGAAATTGGCGCCCATCATTCAAAGAAACTTCTGAAGGGCCACGCCCATGTTCTCTTGGGCTACTTTCATTGTATTCCCCAACAATGAACCTTTTTAGGTCATTTGCGCCATCTCTGATAAGAATAATATCATCAATATAAACATGAATGCAAATGGATTTTTTATTCTTAGGGGAACATTTTTATAAAAGTGTGTGGTTTGTTTGGCATTGAGAGTACTCAAACTTCTTCAATGTCTTTACAAATTGTTAAACCCTTGATGTTTTGATGATGATAAAAATATAATTAAGTTGTTAATTAATGTTTAAAATATGTTTGAGATGCTAATTGATCCCTTGCATGAAGTAATTCATGACAAAAAAGGGAAGAAAAGATTTATTTTTGCAGGTTTTAGGTCTCGCACGACCGTGTGCCTTAGTAGCACGACCGTGCTTGACCAAACGGGTCCTCATGTGTCCAAAACATGGGACCGTGCACCTGACCGTGCAAGGCTCTGTGATTTTCTGGAAGAAAAGTCTCAGACCTGCACGGGCGTGCGTCATTGTGCACGACCGTGTGCATGCTCAACACGATCAATGCACTACCACCTCAACCATGCTGTCTGACCGTGTGAAATCAAAGGATTCAAAAAGACATTGGAAGCACGCCTGTGTGCCGTGGAAGCACGACCGTGCGCATAACCTATGAAGAACACGAGAGATTAAGCCGTGCAAAGAAACCGTGCAGCAAGTCAAAGAAAAGGAGTCAACGCACGACTGTGCTCGCTCAATACGCACGACCGTGTGTGATGACAAACACGAAGCACTACCAAGAGCACTTCCAAGAAGTCGTGCAAGGCTGATCGTGCAAGGGTTTTCAGGCATTCATCTCACGCACGACCATGCAGAATTGGCACACGACCATGCGCTAGCATAAACTCACCCGTGTGCTGCTCGTGCGCTCATCGTGCAGCCAACCCGTGCAAGCTTCTGGAATTTTTGGACAAAACTTTGAAGTATCAAAGCACGACTATGCATCTAAGGAGCACGACCATGAAGGGTCGAAACACGACCGTGCGTCAAGGACACACGACCGTGCATTATTGGCGCTAAGCTTTTAAGTCGACCGTTGGGAGTCAGAATGAGGTAATAAATGCAGCATGCACGACCGTGCACTCGAGGAGCATGACCGTGCGCCTAGAAAATTTATTGCAGAGCTTACTTTTTCCAACTACTTCAACGGATACAAAGCTAGCAAAACGGCTCCTTGCTATTCTAGGCAATGAATCAAGTATAAAAGGAGAGCCATTTGAAGTGGAGGAAGGACTAAAACGATTTGCAAAAAGCTTTAGCCATCTTCCTCAATCTTTGAATACACTTTCTCTCTCTAAGCTTATTCATTCATATTATTGAGAGCTCTGTACTTTCCATTTGATTTTCAGCCTATTAAGAGGCAGTTTCAATCAATCTTTTATCAACATTACATCTGTAAAAAGGGCGAAATTCCCTTGTGGCAAAAACTATTGTATCTTCGGGTATTGAAGATAGTGGAAACTTCAATCGGGTTTGATTGAAGAAGAGGACGTAGGAGACTTGTGTTCAAAGCTTCGAACCTTTCTAAACTTGGCTGAGTAACTTCTGAACTCTCTCTCTTTATTGCTTTTATTGTGCATTGTGTGTATTATAGTGTTATTTGTGATTATTGCTTTAGAAATTTTTAAATAATCCTATTCACCCCCCCCCCCTCTAGTATTATTTCTCTATCACTTAAGGGTTTTTCACAAATGTATCAAGCCAAGCCTTTGGTGATTGTTTAAATCCATGAAGTGACCCTTTTCTAACTTAAATAGTATAGTTGGATCAATTTGATTGTTTAGGTCAAATCAAATGTCCATAAAGACTTCATCTCGAAGTTTATTATTAAGAATTGTGTTTTTAATGACCACTTGATGAAAGGGCTAGTTAAGATTTGTTGTTATTGATAGGACTCTAAATGTGTTGAGTTTTGCTATTGGCATAAATGTTTCTTGATAATCAACTTCACAAATTTGAGTAAATCATTTTGCAACTAGTCTTGCCTTGTAAGTTCATCATTTAAAATATATTTTGAATGTCCACTTGATGAAGAGACCAATCAAAGTCTACTGTTATTCATAGAACTTTGAATGTATTAAGTTTTACTACTAAGCAAATGTTTCTTAATAATCAACTTTATAAGATTGAGTAAATCCTTTTTCAGCTAGTCCAACCTTTACATGTTTATACTCTCGTTTGCTTTGTGTTTGTTTGATAGTAAAAATTCATTTACAACCGATCGTTTTCTTTCCTCTTGGTAAATTAGTCAATTCTTAAGTTTCATTTATCTTAAGTTTTGCGATTTCTTCTTTAAGTACAATGTGCCACTCTTGGCATTTAAAATTTTATGAATACTATTGAGAATTCAACTAGTAAAATTTGGAGACAATCCTTCTATAAGAAACAAAGTCAAAAATACGATATTGAGGGTTGCAAGTATGAGATCTCACATCTTTTTTGAGAGCTATAAAAAATCAAAATCATTGTCATTAGTTATTTCAAGGATAGTATTATTGTTAAGTTGGCTATCTTGATTTTCTTATACTTTAGGATTTGGTTCAAACTCTTGGTTTTGCATGGCATGTGTATGTTAACTCTAACTCTTCTTAGTGAGATAGAGAAGGTGATGGAACACTATTGTTTGTGTGTCTTGTTTGTCAGAGATGTGTCTAATAAGACTTATCCATTAAGTGGATTTGAAGGTAGATTATTTGACAAAATGATACTTTGATGAAAGCCAAATGACTATTTCCCATCCAAAATTTGATGAAATGACAAATTTCTACCTTTAGGTTTGCAAAATCCATTTTCTCTCTTTTCATTCAATTCTATTTGTGAAATCCATCAGATTTTATGATATATTCAATAGAAAGACAAGAATGTCATTCAATGCTTGACTTAAAAGTTTTAACTTTTATATAATTACTTGTATACCTTTTTATTTAATATAAATTCACTACGAAACCCTCTTTCAAAAGACAACCTCAACTGTTTCACCTTTCTCTTCCAACACCCTCACCTCGTCAATGTTTTCTAAGCACCTATCATAAAATCGAAAAAAAAATACCATTTTAGAAAGAAAGACACCAAATAAGAAGAATCATATGATTCTTAAATTAAAAATTAAATCAAGAAAATATTTCATGAAAATTAGGTCAAATTAATCCTCAAATTGAAATTTATTGTAAGAACGGAAGAAATCTTGAAATGTCTAAAAACCTTAACTCAAAGCTCAATTGAACTTAAGGGAAAACCATTCTCAAGTAGAAATTAAAAAATGTTCTTATTTGTATCACTTAATAACTCCATACCTTCAATATCACCACACCTCCATCGATTAACCAATTACACAATCCAAATTAAAAAAAAACCTGGTGCAATCAATACAATCAAACCCAGTCAACATACAAACAAACAAACCCAAAACTTTTAGGTCCTAAGCAAAGATGCTGGAAGGGAAAGTGATGATAGACATTGGTGATGAGATAGAAGTGAGTAATTGCGGTGAGCAATACTATTAAGGATGTCATGAAAAGTAAGAGAGCTTAATGGTGTGAGCTGACACTCACGTTGAGTGATAAGATGAAATGTAAATCCACAGGTACATATTAGCAGTGTTACAGTTATTTCTTAACCTTAGGATATAATGAAAACTTTGGATTGACCAAGAAATAGTTAAACGTTAACTTTTCATGCATATCTATGATTGTACATGTTAGATGTATGCCTATACATATATGTGTCACATAAGATAAATGAGAAACACAAGAAAAATGGTTATTGGATCAATACATAACCGTATGTCTTGCATGCTCTAAACTCTATATAAAATAGTAAATTGTGTAAAATTTTCATAAATCCCATTTTACAAGTTTTACACAAAATTAATCTCGATACTTTAGGGAGTTCCTAGAGCCATTCCACATCGTTTATCAGTCTTTAAAGTGAGAGATTTCCATTCATAAAGATAGAGCATTAACTAACTAGATAAGTAAAGGATCTATCCTTTCTTAGGTACGATTTTAATTTTATCCTTGAAGTTTTCATTATGAATTATAAGATTGATAATGTTTAATAGTTCTTTAATGCTTTTTTATGATAATATGTGGTTATATGCAGGTAATTGTGGTTTAAGTTGGATTAATGTTAAAATTACATGTTATTAATTCAAGAATCTCAAACCACTTGTTGATTTGGTTCACCATAAAAACACTTATCCAAGTCAGAAAGCACTTATTTTGAGTGAAGTTGAATACTTAGAGGAACATGAAATCAATGACAATTCCCAAGCAAACAACATGGAATAAGATTCGATAATAACAAGTAGTTTGAGAGCATGTTCATCAATCAACATTATGGTTCCTTCAAATTATCTTTTAAGCAATTCAAATTTCCTACATTTCATCCATGTCTACCTAAGAAGTCCAAGCAAACTTTTGCAAGCCTTGAATCAAACTATGCATATCAAATTTGAAGCCTTTAAAATAAGTAAAGTAAGTATATGTAGTTCCAATCAATACAATCAAATGAAGTTCAAGCGTTTCATCCTTAATGCATGACATCTCAAAGAGTCCAAGTTTATAAAAAGGTTACATAACAAGTTCGAGAGAAAAGGAATAAGCCAATCCAAGCAAAAACATGTGAAAAAGTTCAAGAAGAAAAAGGGCCTTTCTGTCTTACATGCTGTTTGAGCATCACAGTGCCCACTTTTTGTCATGAGCAAGACTACACAGTGCTATAGTGTCAAACCTTATCGTTGTAACACCTATCCAAGGCCTCCATGTGTTTCTAAGACACAAAAGCATGTCATCTTGTTCATATGCTTCTCTATTCCATTTGTAATAAAGCCCCATTAGTTTCTTTAGTCATTAACATCTTTTAGGTGTGATAATCTTAAATTCAAGGACAATTAACCAAGTTGAAGATTAAATAAAGAGCACCACAAATCATGGAAAGTTGGTATGGATCATGTGATACATGCTTACACCTTGATGGCATTTAATATAAGTGTAGTTCTAATTATGCATTATCATTAGTTTTAGGTGAGTTAAGTTCTCAATCATTTTAGTCATTTCATTTTATATTCTATACATAAAAATTATAATACCTTAAGTCGACTAGGGTTAACCATGGTTTAACTTGCTTATCAAAAGACAATTTATCTCATTGAGGGGCTATTAATGAATGAAAAATTTTAGAGAGTTTTCTCTTTGTTCTATGAAACTTCGGTGGTTCATGCGAATTTATCTTTTTTTTTTTTAATCAATCCTTTTGCAAGAGGAGGTTGGTGGTGGAAGAATTAAGGTGGTGGATTCAAGTTTCAAATGGGTGAAGAATTCCTTTAAGCTTGTTTTTAGTCTTCTTTAGTCTTGGTTCAACACTTAAGTTAGGGGAATCATCCTTTAGACTTGAGTGATCACTTTCTTGCAAATATTATTCAATTTTAACAAGGTAAAATTGGTGGTGGTTATTGAGTCGAGTTGGTGGAGAAATCCTTTAGACTCAATTCACATCTCCTTCCATTTTATCCAAGTTATGTAATATTTGTGTTGTAATTTGAACTTCAATTCCCACCTTTCTTTGAGTTGTTGTGTGATGAATTTATTATTGATTGGCGGTTGGAATTATATTGAAGTAGCCTAAAATTGAGACCAAATATTTGAAGGGTTGCATGAGTTTTGCATGGAATTTGAGCATAAACCCTAACTAGTTTTGGAGTAATTTTAGTGCATGAATTAGTGATCCATTTGTGAGTGCTCCTTTCATATCACATATTGAGGCACTACAAATTGAGTTCATAAACTTTAAACACCTTTTGAAATTCTCGAAAAATGGTTTAGTTAGAAAACTACCTAATGTAGAGCTCACAAAAGGTAATAAATATGATATAAGATCATTTATAAATAAAAAAACTAAATTGGAAAATTTGGTTGACACAATATGCTAATATTATTAACTATAAGTGAAACGGGGGGTAGCGTAACCAATAAACTAATTGAGGGGGATGTTACCTAACAAATACGTTATTGAAGGGGTTTGTATAAAAAAAAAAAAAAAAAACTTAACCACCAATTACTATATTTTTTAAGCTAACCCTCCAAGTTGGTGTATTTGTTATGTGAACAAGGGATTTTTTTTTTTCTCAAAATTACGGGTTTCTTTGTTGTTTTTATGTGATTTTAATAATTAATACACATCCAAAAATTTTAAATTATTTATCAATATTGAATAAGGTATATCATAAACCCTAAACACCCAATTTTTTTTTTTTAAAATTATATATTAACAATTTGTGAATGCAATAAGGTTACATAATCAATTTAAATTAAGAAAAGTGGGTAAACACGGTCTAAACCAATCCCAACACCGAGCCCTCAAAAGCCCTTTTTTAATATTTATTTTTATTACAAATTTACAATTATATATTTTATTATGTTTCTTACCATTATTTTAATTTTTTTAAAATTTATTATACCCATGAGTATTTTAATTTAAAATTTATTATACCCATGAGTATTTTAATTTAAAATTTTAATTGTATAAATGCAAACAATAATTTAAACTTTCAAAACAATTATAAGTAATACATATGATTGATATTCGTATTATTGATTTGGAATCAGATGATTGAAAAATATGATATATGAATTTTAAATTTTAAATTACAAGTAAAATGCAATAATACGTATTTTGTGTCTTTAAAGGGGTTGAGTGGTCTAGCACAAACACGTAATAACTTCAACTATCATATCTATCACAATACGTTTTATAATAGTTTTTGTTAATTACGATCATGAATTTTATTATGTTTACGTTCGTTTTAATTTTGTTATACCCTTAAATATTCTAATTTAATTTTTTTTATTGTAATTTTTTTATAGATACAAACAATATAAATAGTATGACTCTTAACGTGTCTTAAAAACTAATATCTTTAGAGTGTATTTGGATTAAGAAATATAATTAAAATTGAAAGATTATCTCAAAAATAAATTACGGTGCATTTAATTTGAAGAATATTTTATTATTAGAACTAAAAGAATAGATTATCTTAAAGATTAATATATATATATATATAAAAATAATATATTTGAATAAATTTGGTATACATAAATAATATTATATTTGGTTTGTTGTAATAAAAGAATACTATGATATTATTTTACTTAAATGTTTTTAATATGTTAAACTAAATTTATTAAGTAAAAGTAATATTGTTACAAAATTTAGATTACTAAAGTAATCTTTTAATAATTAAAGAAAATAAGATAATCAGATTAACTTTTATATTACTTGTCACATTAATTTGATAATAAAAGATTATGGTAATTTTTTATTATATAATGAAATAATTAAAGGAATGTCAATAGTATAAAATCGTATACCAAAATAATCTCTTATTATTTCAAATCAAAAACACCAGAAATTAGTGTCATATAAAACTAAATTTATTAAATAAAGGTAAAATTATAACAAAATTAATATTATTTAGGTAATATTTTAATACCTAAACTATTATTTAGGTAAGTTACTAGCCTTCTCACTTTGATGATACATTAACAACTTTATTGTATATCTCACACATCTTTTCACTTGACCTATTTTCGAAGATCATTTTGATTTAGTGAAATATTGTTATACCTTATAAAATTTTCCCTTATTGGCCAATTTTATAAGGTCGTTACTCATCTATACTTAGTTGGATGTAAATATGTTTAATCAGGATGTCTAAATCTTTTAAGGAAGAGAACGAAAATGGATCAAACATTTTCGTTTATTGGGTCATTGGAGAAAGACGGACATAATACTCATTAGGATCGAATTGTGAATCTCTTGACTCCAAAATTTGAGGAATATGCTATGAATTTGAGAATAAAATAGAAAATACTATGAAGTTGACAAATTTTAAATAAAACAATAAATATAAGTAGAGAGAAAATTGATAAAACCAAGGAGTTTGAGATTTAGAATGTGATAGAAGAAAATGGATTGATGTTTTGTGAAGAATATGCGAAAGTTGATAGGCACTGGTATAGAGGGGAAAATGGAAAAAAAAAAAAAAATTGATAAAAAACTTTTTTTATTAAAATTACTTTTGGGCTTGGTCTGGACCTTAGGACCGATCCTTAGATGCAATCGCTTTACGAGCTTGGGTCTTGGGCACTCAACCCGGATTGGGCTTGAGCATCCCCTCTAAACCTAAATCAATATTTTTATAAAAAAAAATTATGATTCATGACAAAATATTATTTAACTACTATTTTCTTTATTTTCAATAATACTTTTTTGTATTATATGTAAAAATTTATTATTAGAATTATTTATTTGTATTATAATTATAAGAATAAACTTTTTAAATTGTTTTGTAGTTAAAATAATTGAAATTGTTTTAAATATTTAAAATAGATTTTTTTGCTATATATGGTTAATAAATATATTTTAAAGATTAATATAATAAAAATCATTAAAGATTAATATTTACTTTATTAAAATAGATGAAAATTACAAGAAAAATATTATATTATAATGATATAAAATACATTTATATTCTTAATATATATTCTTTGTCAGACAATTTAAACTGGGTCTGAGTTTAACCTAATTTCTGAGTTGGATAGGGTGAGTGAGATCCAGCCGGGTGGTTGACGTCCGTAGATGTAATCAAACGGACCAGCAGGGCACACGCTTACTTTTGGTTGATGAGACTTGTTTGTCAGAGTTGCCTTGGGAATTCGGGCTTAATCTTAGTGCTGCCCACTTCCCTACTCCATTAGGCCTTTTATTTGCCCCCCGTCACCCTCCACCCCTACTCTACTCTTCCTATTTCACTTGTGGCAGGCCTATGAGATTTTGATTTGTTTTAGGCCAAACCACTGTTTCATCCAAGGTTTCCTCGACTAACAAAGATAATTAGTCCAAAATTAGAGAAATATTTTTATTATTTTAAAAAAATTATAAATATAAAAAATAATATTATAATAATATAAAAAATAATAATAATAAATTAATTAAAATTAAAAAAATCGTTATTATTATCGATGATAGTGATTACTATTAACTTAATTAGATGATTATAAATGGTTATTTAGTTTCATTGACGACTATATTTGATTATCAAAGAATAACAAAAAATTATTAGTTTCAAACATATTATTATTTTTGTCATTTTTTAATGGTAGAGACAGTCGAATCTGATCCGAAACAGTTAGATCTAAATATCAATAGAATTAAATAATCGTTATTAATTGCTTGATTAGGTTAATGATTAACAATTTTTATTATATTTTTATATTTTTAAAAAAATTTAATTATATTTTTAAATTTTATTTTAATATTATTTTATATCAAATTTTATTTTAGTAGTAATATTATCTATATAAGAGATATTTTAGTTTTTTTAAAAAATAAAAGCAGGCATTTGGTATTTTAAAATTTTTTGGGTGGAAATTTGTTGGTGAAGAAAACCTTGGGTGGGAATTAGTCGTTTGGCCTTTTTTTTAATCAAAATTCAATACTACAAATTTGGACTCCAGTTTGTTGCTTCAAATCTGTCACTCTTTTTCATATTTATTTTCTTTTTTAATGTAGAGTGTGTTATTTGTCATAACTACAAAATACAAAACAGAGTTTTTAAGTGCAAAACATAAAAAGTTTCACAATTGATAAAACAATATAAATAAATTGAACCAAAATATATCTACTCCCACCCATGACTAAGCATCACTGACTCCCGCGCTGCTCCCGGCTATCCTGCCATAATAAGAGGCAACTTCTTAAGAATAAATAGACTAGTGCTCCCGCTGTGTGCATCTCAGATGCTCTCCTATACGAGACTTTGTGAAAGTATTTATTACATATTTCAGATAATTGATATTTAATACCGAATAAGTTTAACTTTTACACAGACAGATGTCTAGCCACCTCCGCACACAATTGGGTTAGATTATTGGCTAATTTCGTATATAACTATAACCAATTTGATATGTCTCGTCAACTTTGCACATGACTGGACTAAAAAAATAATTAATATACATTATTTAGTTAAATTTCACATATAACTATGATTATATATGCTTATATACTTAACATTTATCTATCTTTGCATACAATTGGAGTTAAGTATTGTTTTTTTGGTATTGACTTGACTTTAACTTGAATCAGGTGTATACCGTCATTCATATGGTTAGACTTTTATTATTGTTTTATCATTATAATTAATTGATTTGAATTGTAAAATATCATTTAAAATTTAACTCTTCCATCAGTTCTAGCGTCTAGGGGTAATTTAGAGATTTCACTTTTGAATATACAATTGAACGTTTTTTTTTTTTTTTACACACAAACTTGTATTGTTGGTGTTCACACAATTTCTACCTAGCTCGATCATGATCGTGTGGCCAACAATATACATGATTGGTTTTCCCTACTCTTAATCATATGATAGTTCTTGGAAATACTTGACTCCCTAGCATGATTGTGGATGGTCATAACGTATATATATTTATTTATAATGGATGCATGGGCATATGTCCCATGCCACACATCGTGCTTCACGTTATGGGCTTACGCCTTCATAGTCCATGCACCAGTGTGTTGTCTCCTTTCTTGTGCACACATAGGTATGACTCTAATGGTACACAATGATATATGATTTTTTGAAACTAACATTTTACCAAATATGGTCACCTTTCTTATCCAATTCTAGGCCAATATAATCTACTCAATTCTCAACCGTCTTCACTACACACCTTATTCGTATTGTATGCCCAAAGAGTCGTAGTAAGAATTTGTTTAGTGGTTTTCAGTACTGTAGCCAAAACCACCCCATGTTCTCTTGGTAGCCAGAACATTTTCAAATCTAAATTCAACTTACCTGAAAGTCACCATGAATTGATCTAAAGCCTACTACTTGTTACAAAAAATGTAATTGAAAAGGTCTTTGTAACTTTTATGACAAAGGCTTTCTTTGACCTTGCGACACACTTGCTTATAGCAAAAGCAAAATCTACAAGTTCATAGCACGTTGAGAAAATACACGATGTTGATGAACTACCACATGAAAGTCTATCATCAACTAGTTCTGTCTGGGTCAAACCAAATGCAACTCATTAAACACAAGCTTACAAGTTTTATCTATGGATTCTCTTTTGTTTATATTTGTGAGGAACAAAGTATTTATACACCACAAAACTACCGTGTTCACTAGAGTTTTTTCATTTCATAACCAAGTCTAATATGGGTAATACATATTACAAGGCCCTATTTGTTCTTTTCTCTATCAGCTTCAGCTATTTGACAGAAGCAGCTGATGATAATGGAGGTCTGGGGGCTTCTTTTATCTTTGGTGATTCCTTAGTCGATGCTGGGAACAATAATTATTTGCCGACGTTGTCTAGGGCAAATATTCGACCAAATGGAATTGATTTTAAAGCATCTGATGGAAATCCTACTGGCAGGTATACCAATGGAAGAACCATTGGTGATATTGTAGGTAAGCTCTTGAATACCAAGAAAACGTGTACAATTCAAGCTTTCCTTGTTTGTACTCAATTTTTTTCACTTTTCAGGAGAAGAATTAGGACAACCAAACTATGCAGTTCCCTTTTTGGCTCCAAATTCCACTGGAAAATCTATATTACCTGGTGTCAATTATGCCTCGGGAGGAGGAGGGATCATGAATGCAACTGGAAGAATATTTGTCAGAACTCATCTATACATTATCAATTTTCTTTTGCTGTTTGAATAAATGACTTGAAGAACTTCCTATTTTCATAATCTAGTAATAACATAAATTTATATATGTTGCAGGTTAATAGGATAGGAATGGATATCCAGGTTGATTTTTTCAACATCACCAGGAAACGGTTTGATGATTTATTGGGTCGAAGTAAGGCAAGAGATTATATTATGAAGAAATCCATCTTCTCAATCACAATTGGAGCAAATGACTTTCTAAACAACTATCTTCTCCCGGTTCTCTCTATTGGAGCCAGAATATCTCAAAGCCCTGACGGTTTTGTTGACGACATGATCAATCACTTAAAGATTCAACTTACTGTTAGTAAATGAAAGCAATCTCTTGTTACTCTTCAATCTTTTAATTGACAAATACAATGTCAATATAGTATTTAGTGGTGGTGATGATCATAATGTATATCTTAATTGTTGATGACAGAGGCTTTACAAACTGGATGCTCGGAAGTTTGTGATAGGGAACGTTGGTCCAATAGGGTGCATACCTTATCAGAAGACCATAAATCAACTAAATGAGAACGAATGTGTGGATTTGGCAAATAAGCTAGCGTTGCAGTACAATGGCAAGTTGAAGGATCTACTCACAGAATTAAACCAAAACCTCCCTGGAGCCACATTTGTTCTAGCCAATGTATACGATCTCGTTATGGAACTCATAACAAACTATAAAAGATACGGTATGTCATCTTTATTAATAAATTATAATGCCATGGATTCATTATTTTCACATCCTCTAATAAATTATGGCTACTCTTTTAATATAGTCCTTCTTCAATTAGCTTAAACGAAATTAATAGTTGGTATGTGGAATTTAAAACGCGGAAGAGTTGTGGAGGGAAATTAGAAATAATGACAGTGGTTAAAATATGGATGCGGTTGATGCAGGATTTACAACAGCAAGTAGAGCTTGTTGTGGAAATGGGGGGCAATTCGCAGGGATAATTCCTTGTGGACCAACATCCAGTCTATGCGACGATCGGTCCAAGCACGTATTCTGGGACCCTTATCATCCAAGTGAGGCCGCTAATCTTATAATTGCAAAACAACTAATCGATGGTGACAAAAAATACATATCACCTGTCAATCTTCGACAGCTTCGAGATCTCTAGGTGTAATGTTGTGCTTTATGTATCTGTCCAGCTTGCTTCCAGAAGCCAAGCGTTTAAATGAATTGAACCAGCTTTTATTACTGTTTTGGATTTGTTTTTGTTCTTATTCTTCTTCCTTTTCGTTTTTGTCAGCTTATTAATTTCATGTTTGCAATAATTAAATGGTTTTAAAGACTTTAATGAAATCCAAGCTGTTAAATTTGATATAGGTGATGGTAGTTGATCCGCTTGGATTTTTACAAAAACGCTTCTTCTTCTTCCACACGAATGCTTTCACTTGTTCAAGTGCAACTGTCAAAGATACCTGATTGATCTAAGTTCTAGCTAACTCGCAGACTTCAAGAATCAGTTCCTACCAATAATTACTTCAATTCTAATATTACTTAACATTAAGGGACAATATGCATGGTATAGTAGTGACAAATTTATTTAGATTAAATAAATTCAATGATAAAATAGAAAAAATTGAAAAGATACAAATTTAAGTGGTTCAATATAAATCTATTTTTGTGGGTAAAAGGTGAAAATAAAATATATTAAGAAAATTGAATAGTACAAGATTATATTATAAAGGGACAAGAAATCTATTCCAAATGAAAAGGGATTCATCCATGTGTTTATAAAGGAATCAGAAATCAAAAGTAACAGGAAAAAGCCAAGAAGAAAAAGACTGAGAAGAAGTGATACGAGAGATGAATAAAATCCTAGAGGAAAAGAAGGAGTTGGCAATTATGTCTGTATAAGGAAGAAAGAAGAGGATATATGTTCATGAAAATGAAGTATGATGAAGTGGCGGAGACACTTCGATAGCTACTGAAGCCATCGCGTGCCGCCTGACACCACCCTTCTTTGCCCGACAATTCCCTCTGTTTGTATGACCTTTTGTTCTACGGTTGGACTCTTTTTTTGTTTTATTCTCCCTAGTCAAGCAATTTCCAGCTGCTCTTCTCACTTGAATAACTCGTGTTGTTCACATTATTTCCTTCGATTTTATTTTATTTATCTGAAAAAGGATAAAGGTATCATTATTATAATTGGGCATGGTAAGAAAACATGTACATAAGAGTGATATAAATTTTCCCGAATGCATAAATTATTATTTTTATTTTAAATCTAATTTTGTTTAAAAAAAAAAAAAAACTACTACTATAAAGATAAAATAATACTTTTATAATTTAAAAATTTTGAAAAAAATTTAAAAAAATTCATTTTATAAATCTCATCTTAACATTTTAAATATAATGAGTTATTTTTCTAAAAGTTTGAAAATCTATAATCCAAGTTTTATAATTCGAGTTTGAAAGCCCTATTTATCACAATTATCACCCATCCAAACTTAAATACACCAAAATTGTCACCCACTCAAACCTAAAGCCACTGTAACCATCAAATATATATAACAGTTTGATATTTTATAAGTTTGCAAATTTATAATTCAATTCTTAATCGTTAAACGCTAAAATTCAAACCCAACAAAATCATTTGCAAGGAGGAAGAGAATAAAAGTGAAAGGGAAGAACAGGGTTGTGTCGACAAATTTAATTTGCAAAAGATATTATAAAATGTTGTTAATTTGGAATGATATAATCATTTTGAAAAGTGAAATAGTTAGGAGTAATATCATAATTTAACTTGTTAACATTGTATTAAAATTCTTATTAGTCATTAAAATTAGATATTAACTGAAAAAAAAAAAAAAGATTTATGTATTTGATGGGTGAACAAAGTGTTTCAATGTCAAACCCTGCGCTGGGAACATGTGAATCTCTTTATCCATAATCCTTTAACTTTTCCATTCCTGTGTGATGAAAAGAATGATGTGCCATGTAGGTGATAACTAAGGGAATTGGGTGGTTAAAATATGACATTTGATCAATTTAAAAAATGTTTCATTAATTATAAGAGGACCATGTACAAGATAACTAGAGTAAGTCGGATTCCATTAAGAATAATATATATATATTTCAATGACTTGAAAACTTCAATATGTCATAAATTTGTATACAAGTTTTAACTCAATTATAGGAGAACCGGATGTTTTAGTGGACTTCATGAATTAGGTTTCTTAATCATGTAGAATAATTATTATATTCTACCCGTGAAAATTTTGGTTTTTCTTGTGCATGCGTGGTTGAAAATGAAAAAGCTTACTTTGTCCGTTCATACACCTGTTATTTGGTGATCAAATAATCACACATAAAAGTCCTACTGAAAAGAAAGGAGACGTGGATTTGTCATTTGTCAATTACGAAGGAGAAATCAAGCCACCAATCCAGTTATCTGTACACATTGTGCAGTCTAGCAAATCCTCAATGTCTTCTCAAAATAGCTAGACAACTCTTCTTATTTGGAATATTGTTGATGACGAAGTTCATGAATCGGCTGGACGAACAATTGACAGAAATAAAATTGGACCATAACCTAGCACAACTTGATACAAAACTTTATGAGAAGTACATAAGGTCAGTGATGTGATCTCACATAAGCAATGATAATATAATTCTCTATAAAGATTATGAAAGACAAGAATATCTTTAACATGGTTTAGTCCATTGTTTAAGAGTTTCTGTTTACACTTTTGTTATTTACGTCTTTGTAAATTACGACTAAGTGTCAATTTGAGTTGTAACACTCAAAGATACATTTAAGGGTATTTTGGTCACTCGGTATATGGTTTTAATTGCAAAATTATGCAAAAGTGTTGAAAAAGAGAGTGGAACAATCATTCATAAGAATGTAATTCTTGTTCCATAGCTTGTAAGTTGTTCCATGAGATGAACAATCGTCCATGAAATTGGGATGAACTTGTACGATAGGATACTCATTCCAATAAAAGGAATGTGCATATTATAGCGGAGGTTAATGAAAAAAACATAGTTAAAAAAAAAAGGACGTACTATTTTAAGTAGGGATAACCTCATTGAATGCTCATTTATAAAGGGGGAATGCCTATTTTGATGGTTATTTTTATAAAATATATATCAAGGAGCCTCGCTTCAATGCACATGTTTACTTGTTATTCAATATTTCAGTTTTGTCAAGAGGCTAGATCAAAGTATTTTGGAAACTCATTTCAAATCAATATATTAAAGACATCAAGCTTGAATATTTTTTTTACTATATACAGAGTAGAGGTAAGTATACTTTCCTTCTTTTAAGATTAACAAAATTATTTGAAATAATATGTTTGGGTTGGCATGAAATTGATGTATGAGACTTAATTTGATTTTGAATTTGATAAAATATATTTATGATGTGGTGCCTGTTAAGGCCAAAGATAATATTAAGCATGTTAATACATAAAAGAGGAGGATTAAATGACTATGTAGATTAAGTACTAAATTGAGATTGAAATTGTAGAAAATATGTCATAGAATTTGTTACATTTCTAAGTGTTTTGATGATAACGAAAATAATATTAACATTACTGTTTGTCCCTAATATGAGTGAATTCATGACCAAAATAAGACATAAGTTGTTTTATGCTATTCAGGGCACATGTATGACAATGACCAAATTATGTATACCCATACATCTTTACTTTGGTCTTGAACATGCTTTTTTCATAACACCATGCAACATCCCCCTATACGCTTTTTCCTTTGGAGAGCTAAAATATAATGTCATGTATGCCTGTACATGAGCTATTCATACTTGTGCATAATCAATTACAAGCCAATCATAGGGAAGTTCTTCTCATGAATATAAGCCTCGTACATGGGTCAAAGGAGTCAACGAAAGTCCAAGTCACACACACTAGCTCCTGTGCATGGTCAAAAGAACAAAGTCAACATTAGATGCAAGCTTGTAAACTTACAACAATCATGCCCGTGACCACGTAGAATGAAGTCATAATCACAAGGTCACATACATAAGCTCCCATGAATGATCAAAGCTTCAAAGTCAAGGAAAGATGTACACTTTGAACACATTTTGTACATTCACAATCAAGCCAATATTTAGGTGTATAAGGTCTCATACATGCAACCATAATGGCTTCATACTTGTTCTTGAAAGTCAAAGAGTTTAAGTCTTTGAAAAGGTCATGCTCATGCATAAAGAAATCATGCTTGTACACTTGCTAGTACCAATATGAATTTGACCATTGAAAAAGTATCTCGGGCCATTGATGATGATGTCACGCCCATGATCAAGTAATTGCACTTGTATATAAGAGTAAAATTTACAAAACTTAAGTGACAACGACTTTATTCTATCTCCAATGGATATGTTTCATTTCTAGCAAGGTTAACGCTATAAATTGAAGTTCATTTGAAGTGAGCAATGTTGGAGATCATATTGCAATAAGCTTACATTCTCTTGGTTCTTATTCTCACTCTCATTTCTCTTTAAAGCTTAATTGTATATCTTTGAGAGAATTCTTTTGTTCTTAATTTGTTCATTTGCCTTTGTAAAGGTATTCTTTCTTCAAATTATTGTGTTCGAACAATTTGAATGAAATATTGTATAACTATCATAGTAGACAAAAGCCTAAACAAACTATTATAAAGAATGGGGGTAATCCTTGACATCTGGTGGAACTTTAAGTGGGTTGCTTGAAAAAGTGGATATTAAATACTTATGGGAAAAACTTTGAATCATTATAAATCAGTTCAACATAATTTCTATTCTTACTCTCTATTTATTTGTGTTTATATTGCTTAACTATTTTATTATTGTTTGATTAATTAGTTTGTTCTAGAATTAACTTTTATAAATCTTATTCACCTTTCTCCAGGATTATGTAGCCCTTGGGTTTTTCAATTAGTATCAAACTTTGGACTATAGTTTATATAAATCAAACAATTTTTAGTGTCAAAAGATCTTTTTTTTTAATGGCCAATATTTATACCCTTGTTTTTGGTGAGGGTCAAAGCATTATTAGACCACCATTATTTTATAGAGTTAATTATAATCAATGGAAAATTGGAATAAGGCTTCACATAAAATTGATAAATTATAAATTATTAAAAATTATTAAGCATGATGATTTAGTACTTAAGATGATAGGACATTTAAGCCTAATGATGAGAAGTTGTTAAGTTTAAATGTTAAAGCCATTAACATCTAGTTTGTATTTTGGATTCCACAAAATTCAATCTGTATTGACTTGTGAATTCATAAAAAAGGTTTGGACAATTCTCCAAACTACACAAGAAGGAACAAGCTAAGTCAAGGAATCAAATATTGAACTCATTTTCCAAGAATACGAGCTATTTGAGATAAACTTTGATAAAAGTATTATAGACATGTATAAAAGGTTCTTGAACTTGGTTAATAATCTAAAAGGCTTGGGAAAGAGATTAAAGATGGTTGAGTTGGTTAAAAATATTATAAGGTCATTACCATAATCATGGATGATAAAAGTAATGACAATTAAGGGGTCCAAGGACTTAACAATAATAGGAATAGATGAACTCATAGGGTGTCTCCTAACCTATAAGATGAAGAGAAAACCAAATGACAAAATGAGCAAGAACAAAGTAAGAAGGATATTACTTTAAAAACAATTGATGTAGATGATGATGAGTCATCAATGGATGAGAAGGATATATGTATTCTTACTAGAAGATTTAGCAATCCTAAATCTAAGAGAAAGAAGGAGAAGAAAGAGAAAGAAATATTTTGCTATGAATGTGAAAGGCCAAGACACATTAGACAAGAGTGTTCCCTCTTCAAAAAGAGAAGGAAAGAAAAAAAGTTCAAAGAGAAGGTTCTCACCGTTATTTGAAGTAGAAGTGATAATTCAAGCGATGAGATAGAGGAAGAAGAAAAAAAAGCAAATTTGTGCTTCATGGCTACAAGTGACTTAGAGGAAGATGTAGATGATTCTAACTCTTTTTCATATGATGAATTACATGAATCATTTGAATCATTAGTAGTTGAGTTTAAAAATCCCTACGCTAAAACCAAAGCTTTAAAGAAAAATCTTGCATGCATAAAAATAAGACTAGACAAAGTTATTTCTGAGTATGTTGGAGCTAGAAAAGAATTAGAAATAGCTCTTCATGAAAAAGAATCAATTGCTAAAAAGCTAGAATCTTTAACCAAAGAAAATGCTAATTTAAAAAGAAAAGTAAGTAGCTCAAATAAGATTCTTGAAAAAGTTTAAAGTTAGAACAAAAAGAGTAGATGAAATATTAGCTTCTCAAAGATGTGGTTTAAACAATGAAGGATTAAGATATAATTGATGAAATCCATTTACTAACAATTGTAGGCCATTAAAGAAACTACATATATTGCATATGAAATGTAAATTTTGTTGTTTTATTGGGCATACCATTATAAAATATCTAATTAAAAATGATAAATCTTTCAAATTAAAAAGGCTTGGGTTCCTAAGAGTACTCTTAAGACTAACCAAATTGGACCGAAAATTGTTTGGGTACCAAAAAAAGGTTAAATTTATTTTGCAAGAGGGCTTGAAGCTAAGGAGAAAAGATGAAGAGCAAGTGACTTCTCAAGGCAATTAAAATCAAAATATGCTCATTATTCTAAGTATTTTACTTCATCAATTGTTAGTCATATGCTATTTGGATAACGCTTGTGATTAAAGTATCATGTTGTGAATGATGTGCTATATTGATTGATCACTTGCTATGATTGTTTGAATGTTTGCTATGTTTGATAAAATGAATTTATGTACTTGGTTGCTATAGTTGATTGAAATGCAGTGCTTAAATTATGCTCAATGTATGTCTTATGTTCATAATTTGAATTGGAATAAAAATGATCCAACTTTCTATTTGAAATCGATTGAGATCCTCTAAAAATCAAAGTATTCAAAATTTGTATCTTGCAGTGTTTCAATTAATTTGTAATATGTTTTCTAAAAAGTCCTTAAAAATTAAAATTTTTTTAACGTACGATTGTGCATGTAATGTAATGATTGTATATTGTATTCGGCCAACTGGATTGTAACGTGTGGTAATTGAATATTGTAAAAGTATTAGAGTCATGCTCCATGCATTGTCTTTATATGACCATACATATTTGTATTGCGTTAAAAATTAGGACTTCACGAAATGTCATGCTTGTGCATTTTGTGATTTCATGCCTATGACTATGAGTGACAAATGTGAAAATTTGTGAACCCTAGCCTACTTTTTCAAATTTTTCTTAATTGCAGTCTTTAATTTTAATCCAACACTTTATCAAATATTGCATTTTTTAGTTCAATCAATCACATTTCACTTTTCTAACATTAAACAGTATTGCTTTTGTAAAAAATTTATCATTTTCATCTCATTTTTAGCCAAAATTCGTGGGAAGCACAATGCGATAAACAAAGTTTATTGTAAGGTGAACAAAAGGTATTGCATATGGGATTTTAGTGTGAGACAATGCTCATGGGAAAGCTCTAAAGGCTATAATCAATCGAGGTATTTATTTTGGTCGCTATTTATAATTGACTATTTTAAGTGAAGTTGGTTTAGTCGAAGAAGTTAGCAGATTGGTTAAGAATGTTAAATGGTCTAAAGCTATGCACAATGCAATATGTTTTGCATGAAATTTAGTAAAAGAATTTTATAGCTTATTGAGAATTGAGAAAGATGGTAGAAGAAATATTAAAAATTATACCATGCGGTTTAGGTTACAAGATTATGATTGGATGGGTACTTCAAAATAGTTGATTGAATGGTTGAAATGTGATTATGAGGGTTTATTAGATGTGCAGGTTGGATTTAAGTTTAATATAGTTTGGATAAATCTAGGAGGTAATAGGGATTTTAACATTTACATGTCAAAATCTAGTCAGTTTCGGAGTTTGACACTGAGGATGGTACGTAGGTTAATATCTTACATTTTGAATGCTTGTCAACAAACAAATGGGCATGTGAGTGTTAGCTCAAGTTGATATTGTCGGTTGGTTAATCTAGAAAATTAGTGAAATTTAGGATGGAAATGACAAGTTTGACTTCTATATGCTTAAAACTTTTATTACCATCCATCTTTGAATAGATTTAGAAGTCGAGCAAATGGAATATATTTATCAATTCTTTGAGAACTGCTAGATTAATATTAAGGCACTAGGATGGGATTAATTAAGAAAAATTGGCATTTGGAATGAAAGTTAGTTGATGTGGTGGAAGAAAATGAGCCTTCTATTGCATGTTCAACCACTCCCTTAAATGTATTGCATGTTCAGCCACTCCCTTAAATGTTTTAGAGACAAGCATAAAGAGAGGTAATAAAGTGTGCATAGAAAGAGGGAACGAGGAGTAATCACCTTTGAAAATGCTATGTATCATGGATTATCATCAAATGCTTCAAGGGCATATGCTTGGTATGAGTAGCCAAATAGAGAATATGGGTAGTCAAATGATTGATACAATAAGGCAAATGAAAAGAATAGGAAGCAAGATTGAAATATAGAAAACTAGAGTGGAGGATTTGAGTTCTCGTTTCCCCTCTATGCATGTTAATCAAAATGCCCTACCCCTTCGAAGTCATGATTTCTATTTTTCAATGAATTTTGTTTTATATCTTTTTAATATTTTATTTTAAGGCACATTCGAATCGCTTACTTTAAACATCTTGAATGTTTTTTCATTTATAAACCGATACCATCTTTTATTTATAAAGCAAGAATTAGGATTATACATTACATTCAAATTTAATTCTTAATATATGTTATATGAAAATAGGGTAATTACTTAATCTTGATTTATTAAGAAATAATTACTTATTTTATACACATGTAATGGAATAAGTCTGTCAACGAAGGAGATAAAGTTTGTCACTTTGGGAAGATGGTAGGAAATCTGTCAAAATCCTTCTCTTTCTGCTGCTTTAGAGGAAGAAGAGATTTTTATTCGCAGACCCCATTGATTTACGTATAGACGATATGCTCTATGTAACTTACTGATTTAAGGTGACCCCATTTCTCATTTTAGATTAAAATCAAATGCAAAATGAACAGTCAAGAGTAAGGCAGTGAGGAGTGAGTAGTGAATCGTGGTGATTGGTGCAGTCGATACCCCACAGATGATGAATGTTGACCGCTGATCTTTCATTTATGCTATAGAGGAAATACATAGATGGATCAGAAGTAAAAACTCTGACTTAGCCCGGAAGAAAGCCAACAGTAAGCGAGGATAAAACGTGAACTGTAAGCGGAAAATCCGGGAAGAGAGATTAGGGGGGAGTACGGAGGAGGAATCTGATGCGGACATGACGCCTACGAAATCAAAGGGAAGACCAATAATTGTACCTCACGCCGTCCAACGTTCACAATTCTGTCGTTCAAGTGTCGCCGGCTATCCGCTTCTCTCTTTCAAACAAACCAATTCTTCTTCTTCCAATTTTTCATATGAAAATTGTTTTTATTATTATGTTGAAGAAGATTATGTGTATTATAAAATTATTTAATTATATAATACTACGTTAATATTAATTTATAAAATAATATTTATTATTGATAAAATATAATTTTATTATATTTTATTTTTAAGGGATAGCAAATTGGCATTTTAAATTTTAAGCCAACCCAGAAGGTGGTAATGGTTTAGCCAATCTGCTTTCGATCGGTCTTTGTAGAAACCGATACTTTTGTAGACTAAGGTGACAATGATTTCACTTGTTTTTCTTCTTGTATTGGAATTGACTGCAGAAAAATTTGTATGCTATTTGCCTGTACGTAGGCTCATGGATGCACAAAGCTGCCTGTATAGACTCTCTTATCTCTCTCTTTCTCTTCATAGATGATATAGAAATAAAATAATTTAAAAGAAAGTAATGGAAAGACGTACCTTCAACTTATCTTGACAACGGAAGACATAGGCGAAGACAATAGTCTAATAATGACTTAACTAAAACCACAAGCACGAACCTATTATTTAAATATATATGATAAAAAGATAAAAAATTATGGTTAAGATAAATTATTAAAAATATTATTAAATATAAATTAATATTATATTTGATGAAGTTAATATATATAAGTAATTAATATGTTTGATTGTTAGTAATAAAAAATATTAAGATATAATTTAATTTAAATGTCTTTAAAGATTAGTGGTTTAAAATTAATAATATGTTTCATTAAATTAAGATATGTTAGTTAATTTTTTTTTTGTGTGTGTATGGTAAAATATTCACTATGTTAGTATATTAAATATTATTGTTACAATAATTTCAATCTAAAGATTTTATTGAATTAATGAAATTTCTTATCATTGATGAAAGTACCAAATTTATAGTTTTGTGCAAAATGCGTTGAAGTAACAATGATGAAAGTTTAGTAATTGATCATAATATCCACTATAATAACACAAGATAGTTTTGGAGAAAGAGATGATATAAATAGATTTTTTTAACGTGTTTTGGTTTATTGTTTAAGAGTCTATATCAACAGTTATGATATTAGTAGTTCTAAGAGTATGTTTTGACAGAATAAACATAATTACTAAGGAGAGTTTAGAGGGGAATTTTATAGAGAAGATAAACCTCTAATGGGATTGTTGGGTTTGAGAGTCTTGTCGCCTAATTTATGATAAAATTGGGTTAGTCCTCAATGTATATGAGATAATTTTGTGTCTATCTATGTGTGTTTGATGTGCTCCCCCTTTTTCCTATTTGGTAATCTTTCATTTATTTAGAATTGGTTATAAATTCAAAATTCAACTATTAACTTCAGAACAATTACATTAGAAAATAAGATCACAATTGAGATTAATAAGTCTGAAAGTTATTATCTTTCATTACAGGCAAATGACGTAAAATGATGCTAACTTACAAAACATGTTTTTTAATTGAGAAATGTTTATTCGTTAGTTATAGCATAAGTTATTGCTTCTAATGATTAGCTATTTCTCAAGGAGATGTTCTACAGGTAGAAGACTACTATACAATAATTTCCCCTCAGTTTTCAAAGGTGAACACTCATTGTAGGCTTCATCTGTATGTGCATAGGAAAATGGCTACCTGAGGTAACCCTTGGAAAGCTTTCATAGTGGGATTAAGAAAAGATACTCTACCTAAGGTCAATAAATTAGGAGAACCCATCATCTGCTTGTTGGTAGGCGTTTGAGGAATAGTATGCTACAGATTGATGATATGTTAGCATGTTTGATAGGGGCCCTTTGTTTAAAATATAAACTATTAATGAGATTTTTTGTCATCAATCAATATACACAAAGATGAATTATAATAGCATCTATGTGAATTAAATAATAGATTTTGACATTCATTATAATGATTCAAGATAAGTATTGATAAATAGTTTTGTATAAAGAGGTTTTTTAATATGATTTGACATGTTAGCCTACTTTTATAGTTAAAATATTAAAAGATTTTAAAAAATGCTTTGTTGGAGAAAATGTAGAAATTTTTAAAGGAGTGTCCTGAGGACTTTTAAGGAGATTGCAAGGTTTGAGGGTCTTGCCTGAGAAGAAAATAGGGCAGTTCTCAATATGTCCACTACCCAACATGTTCTTTTATCGGCTAATCAAAACAAACATAGGTCGGGAATTATGCTGACCAATTGCTTCTCGAGGAGCTGTTGTGCGTGTTGGGGAGCACACTACAACATACTATAAAGAAGGCGATGACCAACCGTTACAAGGAAACAAATGTTGAAAGAAACAGAAGACAAGACATTACGGTGTTTTAATATACATCAAAATTAACTGTTAGAATCATTCCAGGAAAGGACATGGTATTACAGTATGCAGACAATTAAAGGTTTTAATAAGTATTTTACATATTGTCAGAAGCATTATTGAAACGTAGCCAGCTCCATATAATACCCCTCCTTATCTTGTTATCATCGAAATATATAAAGACTACTAAGTGTTTTTCGTTGTATTATATGAAGATTGTGAAAAATTTTCTTCCTACTTTTTTTTTTTTTTACTGTAAATTAATATTTTAGATTTTTACTGGATGAAAAGCAGAAATACAAAGGAAACAGGGTCCCATATTTGACTATTCCAACTGGGTGCTCCCACCACTTAATAAATAAATAAAACGCAAGCTGCATACGTAGCTGGATAGAGCAACTTAAACCAGTAGTAAAACAGAGCGAGCCATAGTGTTAGCCCGTGCTCCTCGTGTAGCCGACTGAAATGTCGTGCCTAATAGAATGCTGAAAAAAGCCTGTTCACTCCCTGCTCATATATGTCCCAGTATATGTTTCAGTTTTTTAACTCTCATTCCCTTTCCACCCTCTCTCTCTCGTCTCTCCATAAATCTCATTCTATCTTCATTCTCCTCCATCACCAACTTCTTCTCAGGTTTAGTCGTTAAAAAAAAAAACGTATCATTAAAATGCCAACCGACTCCGGTCAAAACAAAAATAACAACAGTGTGAGTTCTACTGCTAGCCGTAGAGTAGCCAAGAACGCTGCAGTTCCAGTTCCAGTTCCACCGGAACCAGAGCAACTTCCATGTCCACGTTGTGATTCCACTAACACCAAGTTCTGTTACTACAACAACTACAATTTCTCTCAGCCACGTCACTTCTGTAAGGCTTGCCGCCGCTACTGGACCAAAGGTGGGACTCTACGTGACATCCCTGTTGGTGGCGGTACCCGCAAGAACGCCAAGCGCTCTCGCATAACTGCCAACGCTGTTTCTTCCATCATCACCGCCAATGCCCTGGCACAGGGTTATCCTTTGTCTTCCACTCCTGTTCTGTTGCCGTTGGTGGGAACTTCTCCGCAGTTCTGCGGGGGTGATGTTAAAGCTTCTGGGAGTTTTTCTTCTTTGTTGAATATTCAAACACCTGGCTTTGTGGGTTTAGGTGGGTTCGGTCTTGGGCTTGGCTCTGGGATTGTTGGGGATGTGGGCTTTGGTGGGCTCGAGAGAGGCTTCTGCGGTTTTACTCGGGAGGGAGAGGCTGCTGGTGTTGCTACTGTTGCACCTAATTTTGGTCGTGGTGGTGATTCTACTGGCACTGGTACTGGTGGTGCAACAGGACTTGGAAACACTTGGGAGTTTGAGAGTGGAGAAAATACTAATGGGTTTGTTGGCGCTGATTGCTTTGCTTGGCCTGATCTAGCAATTTCTACTCCCGTAAATGGTCTCAAGTGATGTCTTCTTCTTGTAATGGTTTTTAGCCGGACTATGTTAAGTTAATTACCAAGGAAAGGATAAACTAGGACCAAAATTAGACGAAAGGAACTATATGTCTTATTCACTTCTTCTTCTTCTTTTCTTCTTCTTCTCTTCTTCTTATTATTTTAACTTCTTTGTGACTCTCTGCTGTACTGCTGAACAATGTGTTCTTCTCGGTGCTTGAATATGAAACCACCTTTTATTGGTATTAGCCTTAAACGTAGTTTTTCGTAAGGTTAGCATTTTTCACTAATTTTCTCCAGAGGCCAAGCTAGTCAAGCTAGAGACATTAATTAAGCAATTCGCAAAATCTCAGGTAAAATCTTCCGTTCAAATGCATTATTCTGTGACTCACCGACATGGCACCTTCAACTCTTTGAACCTTTCCTTACATTTGATAGTTTTTCTGCTTTTTTTTTCTCCCCTTTTTGGGATTGATGATAATTTGGATGATTTTTTAAGTCAAAGGTAAGGACTCAAGCCATAAAAAATTTATATAAAAAGTAAAAGAACTATATTAAAATTAAATTCGAATTTTGTGCCTTTCGAAATCGAAAACTTACAGGGACACCGATCTCAACTTTCTTTTTAAGGTTTTGCTTGGCTCTTCTCTTGAGCTTGTCCCCGTATGATTCCCTATAATTAAACTACGACCGAATGAAAATTTGTAAATTCTCTCTGGTGCCTGTGCATGTCGAACTTTAAAATTTGTTTTCGGCCTTTAATTTAAACTATCCAGGAAGAAATAAAAATATGAGTAAAAAATAGGGCATCGGTTGGGAATAAAGTGGGCAAAAATAAAAATCAAGATTACAAAAATGTTTCACAATTTCCCTTGTTATGAAAATAAAGCCTCCCATACCAAAAAATCGGGAAAGGCGGGTTTTAACTTTTAAGGAGGGTTTTTCAATCGCTTACCCAATTCCAAACCCTACGACGATTTGAAAAAACTGAAAACAAAATGGCGTTTTCAATGTTTTCAACTCCACAACAACAGCAACCTCAGTCACTCTTTCAGCCGCAGCAACAGCAACAACCCTTTCAGAGTAGCCCTTTTTTTCCGCAGCAACAGCAGCAATTATTTCCGCAGCAGCAGCAGCAACAACAACAACAGCACCAATTATTTCTTTTTACCAACGATAAGTCTCCGGCGAGCTATGGTACCAAATGGGGGGATCTTCATCCCGATTCACAAAAGTTTCTACTTCAGATCGAGTGCGTTCTCTTTTTCTCTAATGTTCATTCATTTTCTAGTTTTAATGTGAAATTAAGCAAAATTATTTGTGTTTAATATTGGGGAAGCTGGTTTTTTTTTTTTTTTTCCTTCTAAACTTTATTGGGGGTTTTAGAGGACAATTTTTATTTTTTTTTATTATACGCTGTTACCAACTGGGGTGTTTATAGTTTTCGGCAAGTTTAAAAAATGTTTTGTGTTTTGAGTTGAATTAGTTTTAGGGTTGTAATTTGATGAAATATTTGATAGTCTCAAGTTGGTGCGTGTAGGGAGCGGATTTTGGAGTTCAGGGATGAGAGCCAGAGGCTTGATCAATGTAGCCGCCTTTATGATTCTTCCATTTTGAATGAAGGGTTTGAGCTGGATGCCAATCATATTATTCAAGTATGCTGCATTGTTACTTCACGGCAATTAATTATTAGTATTGATATCTTGATAATGTGTATGTACATGCTGTCCGTCTATTCTCACTGAACATATCGGATTCATCACATCAGCATACCTGGTTTTCAGTCTAATGTGCAAACACTGTAATTACTTTAATAAGTCTTTATCAAATTACTTTTATATGCCTGTTGACTCTTGAAGATTATTTGCTGAGATCAATTTGTTTTGGATGAAGATATGTCTACTTGGTGACTTTTGTACCTTAAATTATTGTCATTATCTATAAAACAAGTGTTCAGCCATAGTGCTTTTTTCGGTTTTTGAATATGAACAACTAGAGAGTGTAAGGACTAAGGTTCAATGATATGGTATTACCTTTTCAGTCTTCTTGTACATGTATATTTTTAATCTTGTGTTTATGAGTTAATCCATAAGTCACTTAACAATAGTAACTCCCTGTAAGTGGCAAATGTCTCTCCCAGTTCTCAGGTTTTTTTTTCTTATTAGCTCATTCTTGGTGTCAATGCAGTACAATTACTTTTTAGATATATTATATTCATTTTAAAGTTTTGCATAATAGTTTAATGAGGGACTTTTTGGATTTTTTTAAAGGAACTTGGGGGAATCAGCACTTCCATGGAAAGACAGAAAGCTCAGCTGCAAGATTTGATGGCTTCTGTGAAAGATATGTTACGGAACACAGAGGTAGCTGTTCGTTCTTTCCTTATGTTACGCCCAAGGTTTCTCCATCCTAATTTGGGAGGCGCTTCTAGTGCTACGACAGCATTTCAGACTACTGGAGCAGCACCATCACCAGCACCAGTGCCAGGTTCCACCGTTCAATTGACAGCTACCACAGTGGTGCCTGTTTTTGACTTTTATTGTGGACTTCCACGGAAACCTTCTCCTTTTTTGCAGCAAACTGTTGCCAGATTTGAGAAATATCTTTGTGAGTGCCGCCAATGGATTGAAGAGTTAGAGCAATTGCTCCTCTTAGACTCTGACAGGAACTCCTCCAACCCTGGATCATCTTTATTGCATTCCCTTCCTATGGTGATGTCAAATGTGCATAGCTTTTTTGTTCATGTCGCTTCCAAGGTAAAAGACAATATTATGCTTAAATCATTAACTAAGAATGGCTAATACTTGTTTGTACTTTCATAGCCTATAATATTGTAAGGGATCTATCTGCTACACTAACTCAAAGTTACTTAAAATGCTTCAATGTGAGGGACAAAAGCTTAATTGTTGAAAGCAAAATACTTTTTGATATGTATGCTTGTTCTTAAGAGCTTGATGACTCAGATTGAGTTTTCCTTTTCTTTTCTTATTTTTTTGTTGTGCAAGATAAATCTATTTTTAGAGAGATTGCTTTATCATACATTGATTGGCTGTATACCTGTTTATTTGAAATCATAAACTAATGAAGATAACACCTTTATAAAGTGTTATGATCACATGAAACACACTGCTAAAGGGCTGTATATATGTAGTGTATTAAAATTTATTCGGTTGATGGTTCAAATATAAGCCAAAATTTTCACATATACAAAAGATTTTACCATTTTATGGCACTTTATTATTACTTACTGCTTTTGTGGATGGAATTTCCATAACAGATGGTTTCAGCTTGTTTGGGTTAGGTATACAATTTTACTTACGATTTGTAATCTATTTTATTTTGAATTTTCCATAGGTGGAGAGCATTCATCAGTATGTTGAAACTATGAAAACAGCTTATCTTGCTGATCAGCGTCGTCGAGGAGATCTTAATGATCCTTTTCTTGAGGCTGATCGACGAGAAACAGCGAAACAAGAAGCTGCTGCTAAGAGGGTACATCCGACTTTGCATTTACCTGCAAATTTACAACCATCAACACAGGTCACTGGGTTGCTTACAAGTACAACAAGTCCTGGGGCATCAACTGCTCCACAAACATCACCAGCAGCTTCATCAGGGGGTGGATTCTCTCATTTTGTAACACCAGCCTCTACTTCAGCTTCCTCTATGTCGTCTTCTTTGTTTGCAACACCTCAAATATCGACAAGTCAATTTGCTGCTTCTCCATTTGCCAAACCTCCTGCCCTGGCTACCTCTGCTGCTGGTGGTTCTATATCTTCAACACCATTTGCTCCAGGTATATTCTTATCATATAGTCTTATATTTAAGTCTCTTACATTTAAGACAGCAATTTTTTTTTTTTGTTTAGTTAAGAAATAAAGCATTGATCTCAAAGGCCACAGGTTTATTTGCTGATGCTGAATCTTAGCTGAACATATTGAAGAAGTCTGTTTGGATAAATTACATTTTGTTGGAATAGAAAAAATATTAGCATCCATGTCTAGTCCCCTATTAATTAAAGGTTAATAAGAAAAAAAATATTTGAAAACTGCAAAAGTAGGTTGTCTTTGAGACAGCACTAAATTTGGAAAGCACTATTTAAATTGTTGAGGATTGAAATTTTGTGCACCGAAGGAAGTTTAAGATGTTCTCTAAAAGTTATATATCTCTTGCTTTTTGTTAGTTCTATGTGATTTTGAGCAATACCTGGTTACTTTAGGAATTTGATTCTGCCAGCTGGGTGTGAAATATTGAAATCCCAAGAAGAACTTACAGGGAAAAGCATTTTACGGTATTATTGCTAAAAAAAGTAGGAATGGATCTTTTCTGTTGGATTTCCAGTTCCCTTCTGATATAGTTATCCTTTTTCTATTGGGAAGCCTTGTTAATTTGGCAGTTGATGATAAATTTTGTCTTTGTTTTCTTTTGTCTGATAACC
>JAJEJH010000394.1:183983-208003 GCA_026122585.1 Anacardium occidentale
AAGCATTGATCTCAAAGGCCACAGGTTTATTTGCTGATGCTGAATCTTAGCTGAACATATTGAAGAAGTCTGTTTGGATAAATTACATTTTGTTGGAATAGAAAAAATATTAGCATCCATGTCTAGTCCCCTATTAATTAAAGGTTAATAAGAAAAAAAATATTTGAAAACTGCAAAAGTAGGTTGTCTTTGAGACAGCACTAAATTTGGAAAGCACTATTTAAATTGGATGAGGATTGAAATTTTGTGCACCGAAGGAAGTTTAAGATGTTCTCTAAAAGTTATATATCTCTTGCTTTTTGTTAGTTCTATGTGATTTTGAGCAACACCTGGTTACTTTAGGAATTCGATTCTGCCAGCTGGGTGTGAAATATTGAAATCCCAAGAAGAACTTACAGGGAAAAGCATTTTACGGTTATTGCTAAAAAAAGTAGGAATGGATCTTTTCTGTTGGATTTCCAGTGCATTTCTGATATAGTTATCCTTTTTCTATTGGGAAGCCTTGTTAATTTGGCAGTTGATGATAAATTTTGTCTTGGTTTTCTTTTGTCTGATAACCAGGTGCATCAACAGGATCTGGGACTAGCTTTGGGCCATCTGTAAGTACACATTCACTCTTTTTTTCTTTCTTTTTTTAATTTGGGGGAATGATTCATTTCTTTGTAAAACTGGGTGCACTTTTTTAGGCTTTATTTATGTCTTGCAACACTAGCGTGTGTAGACAGACGATAGCTACTTAATATGAAGCTTAGTTCAGACATTTTCATCCTTTAAATTTCACGGATTTATGGCTACTGAGTTTGATCACCTGTCTTCTTTGTTCTTGCAGAGACCAGCTAGGCCAAAGCCACGACCTACCCGACGCTAATCTGTGTCTTCAGATCTTGAAATTTGGAGGAACAGTTCACCTGTTTAGATGATTGCTTGCATCTTAAAGTGTTCAGTTTTCCGTGTCAAATTGGCATCTTTGCCCTTGGCATTGTCTAATATCAGCTTTAGTTGCTCTCTAAGTGATGGATATGCACTGCTTTATTTTTTAAGCCCAGGGCTCGGGTTTATTGTGCAATGTAACCCCTCAAATCTCCCCTTCGTGGATATGTTGCACCGGTCTATGTTGCTGTAATGTTGTAGAGTACTCTTTTAGGTACAGTAATTGTTACCATGAAGAAATTTGTAGTCAGGTGGCTAGATACGAAAGATGTCAAAATATACACTCATTTGGTGACTTCAACTGGTATTTGGTGTATGTGTGTATATATATATATGTGTGTGTGTGTGTATATATATGTTTATTGGATTTTCATTTCACAATACCCTACAAATGTGTCCCAATAATGATTGAAATCTGTATTCACTATATTATATATATTTTTAGTAATTTTATAAACTAAAGAACTAGGCAGAGAAAGGACCATTTATAATTCCAAAATATGGTGAGCATCCGGGGGAAGGCTAGTTGTTTATTTCTTTTGAGTTAGAAGGCCGGTCTCACTCAGATTATGCTGGAATTCCATGATGAAGACGAGATTAATTGTTTCCACCAGTTACGGATTTTATGGGCTCCCTGAATTTCTCTTGCAATTTGTCAACAATCTGTTACAAATTTCCGTATGTTCTCTTGCAACCTGTGAAGTTCAGCTCGAGTTTCACCAACCTTGGGGTGGCATTGGTCGCCAGAATTCGAGCACATGAGACTTCCAGCCCTAATTTAGCTTGGATCTGGATCCTTTTCCAGCACCATTTCTCTCATCTTCTCCTCATTTCTGCATTAACATACCCTCTTCTTACACCAGCATAAAGATTGGAAAGCAAGACATATTTAGCACTATCCCCAGAATCCAATCCTATGACTTGCTCTGCTTCATGAATTCCCATCATCAAATTTCTATTAATCCCATAACAGCTTGGTGAAGTTGTCCACTGTTGCACAAGTTTCTCCTTATGAGGGGCCTCAATAATAAAATTTTCTGCCTCATTTAGCAGTCCTGCTCTACTTAACGAACTTACCATGCTAGAGGAACACTATGGCCCCAGAATTATGCCATATTCCTTCATATGATTCCACAAGATCTACCCTCTCTCAACAAACTCACTGTGTTTGCAAGCAGACAGCAGAGACAAAAATGTCAGTCGATCTGGCCTTAGGTCTCATCTTTGGATCGCCTTAAAGAAATTTAATGCATCCTCTACCATTCCAAACTGACTATATCCACTAAGCACGCCATTCCAGCCCTTCAAATTAGGATCCCGAACTTGATTAAATATTTGTTGGACAGATTAAAGATCATTTTCGGCGTACGTATCCAATAGACCTACCCCTACAAACTATTAAAAATTGGAATAAAATCCCGATTTCGAGGTGTGCAATAATGACATTTTCACCCCTCTAACAACTGCAAAAGGATTGGTGGCTAACCTTTATGATACAATAAAGTTTTCTATTAAAATTTGCACTAACTGTGATAGCCTAAAATCTTATAGTATTTTCTCAGAATTTTTCTGAAAAATAATTAAAATAATTAGTATGATATCTTGCCATTTGGCATGTACACTTGTTGCACACATGCAGTGTATTAGTGTATAGCAGTAGCTAAAGCCAACTAGAGCCTTTTTATTGCTCAACTTTATATGAAGACTTGAAGTTGTTTTTCCTTTCTTATGTGGGATAATCACTTTCCATTTCAGTATTGAAAATGTTACGACACAAGCTGACATCTCAACATCATATCCTCTTTTCATAACCTGGGAAGGAATTATCTCACCTTGCTTCAAACTTGTAAGGTCAGCACATTCACTTAAGGCTTCACTAAGAGAAAAGCTATCATTCTTGTGCCTTCTCGACACATTTCACCGAAATATCTAGTTTCACATTCCTCATCACCCATTCTCGAGTTACCAAGGACCATCTCCCTCCAGAGAACAACACATTTTGGTGGTTTCAACCTAAATATTTTCTCAGAAGATTTGGCTTCACCATTTTTTGAAATACATAGACAACAGTGCAGTTCTTACGAAAACGCTTCTATCATATCTTGCTTTTGAAACCAAATCATGTAAAGGTTTCCCATAATAACAAGCTGGTAAAGTACTAGTTGCGGTTATAGCCGCAAAGGAGACTCATCAGGTTCTGGAACGATAGTATCAACAGCTGAGCAAACATATCCTTTGCCTTTTCGGGTTTTCCCCATCTCCATTTTCCATACACCCAGCAATCATTGAATTCCACGAAACTAGGTGTACAATTTAATTCGAGTAAAAACACTAAATGCTGTTTCAGTGGCACCGCAGTTAAAGTGCATGTCAAGCGAGGCATTTTGTAAAGAAGATTGTGTTTCTGTAAAAGAACAAACAAACACTCAACAATCTATCTGAAATTTTGTTATCTCATTTCATGCCTAGGAATGAAAAATATGTGTTTATATACAATTACAAGGCTATACTGACAATCTTTGTCACTTGTAACCTACACAGTTGGATTATTCTTACTAGAAAACACACGCCCACAAATCCAACCATCGGATCTTCTTTTACAGAGAGTAACTCATTTGAGAAGAAGATTGTTCTTGTTATTGATACAATGTGTTTTATGGCAAAACACATTGTATCACTTAGGCAACTCCTCTGTCAATCTTACCTTAACGTCTTCTTAACAGATTTTTACTCTTCCATTAATAAGAATAAAACAACCATAACCTAACAACAATCTTCTTTAAAAGAAGAAAACAAAAACCTCATCCTGAAATTGATTCTCCACATCCTCCCTCAAGTCTACCATATAATGTTAAATTTGTTACGAAAATTAATTCGTGTATAACCAGAAAAGGTCAAAACAACAATCACACTTCAACCAACTTTACTGAAACTTTGCAATCATATGTCAAAAGAGCAACAATAATATCCTCCCTCTAGTGCAAAAGACTCTTCTTCTCTGGAAGCAATTTGTAGACAGACTGACATTAATCAACAACAATATCGTCCCTGAAATTTTGCAATCAATCATCAGGTCCCATCTTACTACTTTAAGTAGGTCAAATTACCTACCTTATCTTTTCTGAATCACTCAGTGTCTTCACTTCCCCTCTCTCATTATTCACTGTAGAGAGTCCTACTGTATTGTTAGCTCTGGAAGCCATTATTAACTCCTCCATAACATGTAACATGTTTCTCACTAATTCAGACCTTGGAGCTGAAAGGGAATTGATTAATATATTTGCTATTTGAAACTCAGTTGCTATATACTGAATTGATAAAACTTCAGAAGAAATTTGTTCTCAAATGTAATGCACATTTATCTCAATGTACTTGCTTCTCCCGTGAAAAAACTAAATTGGAAGCCAGGGAAGTAGCATTCAAATTATCTCATCAAATGTCTGCTTTGCTAAACAAATAATTTTAACTCACCAAACAAACTCCTTAGCCAAGCAGTTTTAGTTGTTGTTTGACTAAGAGCTCTGTACTTGGATTCTTTGGAGGAAAGAGCTACTAATTTTTGTTTTTTTGAACTCGACTTAATTAGATTATCACCAAGAAAATTACAATAGGCACTAGTGTATATCTCGTTTTCCACATTTCAAGCCCATTTAACATTTGAATTTGCATTTAATTTAAACAAAAAATATGGTTTGAACATTAAACCATATTGTAATGTGCCTCCAATGTACCTAAGCACCCGCTTCACAACTTGCCATTACAACTAAGAAGGTTTTTTGAGAAATCGACTTAGTTTAATTTCAATATAGAAGAGGTTTGTTTCGCTGAGGGTGAGGCATCGTAAGGCCTTTAGTATATTTCAATACAATGTCAGATTATATAAAAATATCACTATTATCGGTAAACAACTTTGTTCCTACTACCATTGCTGTGGAAGAAGCATTTTATTTTGCATGTTGGTCTTAAATAAAAGCTCACTTGCATATTTGGCTTAACAAAGATGTAAACTTGTTGTGTTTCTGTGTGTTTCCAGTCCTAGGAAATGTTTCAACTCACCAAAATCTTTGACGAGGAAGTGAATTTAAATTACTAAATATTCAATAAAAGTTGAATATGTACTAGTAAGAACATATCCATGTTTTCTTTCTTAAAACAGAACAAACTGGTAAAATCCGATGAAACAAAAGGTTTTTTTAACTTCTCATACCAAGCTCTAAGGGCTTGTTTAAGGTCATACAAAACCTTTTTCAACTGACATACCAAATCTAAATATATTTTATCTATAAAATCTTGGGATTGGGTCATTTAAACTTATTATAAAAAGGAATTTTAGTCTTTTAATAAAGTTGTTTTGTGTTTATGATTTTGAAATGGTTAAGTGTTCAATAGAATTTGGAATTCTAGCTTGATCTATGACTATGCATAGAGTATGCACTCACGTACACTAACCTGTCATATGGATGACTCGTGTCATGTTATTGAGAAAAAATAGATACACAATTGTGCCCAAGACCATGCACGCCTATGATGCCTATTATGATTAAAATTTTATTTAAAGTTTTAATTCCACAATTTCATCCACAGTCATACACCTTATCCTTTTCAGTTATAAATGAATTCAAACTAGTAGACACAGAGTATTTTACAATTGTGCTTTATTATTCTTTTGTTAATCTAATCATTTAAATTGTCTAGTTATCAATGTCCACAAGTTAATGAGAAGGTACATATATGTCAAAGGTTCCTTGATGGAGTTTGGTATTTAAAGTCTGCAATGGTTTGTACCAGACCAAATTTAACATGTATAATGAATGTGATTATTAGGTTTACGACTAATCTAGGCGAGAAACGTTAGTAGATAGTTAAATGGGTTCTTTAGGTATTTAAGATATGACAAATTATGGGATTTCCTTTTGATATATTTAATAGTTTACTTTCTATTATGGGTTATGATGATTTAGATCATATTTAATATCAACTTTGTAATGTGTGGCTTGGTTAGCACATTAGGCTAAGATTATTATCCACTAGTTGAGATGAAACAATTTTTTAGTCAAGATTGTTAAAGATAATATATTGTCATATTTCATGAAATCTTGATTGGGTCAATGATATTTAGTATCATTTGGTACATCATGTAAGTTGTTAGAATGTTTAGTCGTTAAAACTACATATTCATTGAAGTTTGCAAATTGTCCATATGGTAATAATACATTTCAATTTTTGAAATATAAGGTTATTTTTTTTAGAAAATACACTGGTTGGGAAAAATTTCATACACTTAAAGATGATTGAGTTTATTCAATTAATATGAATTTTTCTACTTGGAGGAGGATAAACAGTGGTTTCTAAAGTTTTTTCTACTCAAAGGTGATATTTCTTTCAAAAATCATATGTTCCAAAAGTTCTTATTATGACTTTTGTGACATTGTGCTTGAGATCCCAATACCATGTCATTTTCATTGCCTGAAGGACAACTAATAATTATGCATCAAGAATCTCCATAAGATGTAGTTTATATGGTTTTAAAACGACTTTAATTATTTATTGTCTAGTAATATTGTTTTGTTACAATATTGATTAATATTGTCAGAGATAATTGTGTTATATCTCATGAAATATTGATGTTGACAATTATGTTTAGTCTCAAATAAAATTATTGTAAACTATATTTATTGAAGTTTGCAAAATTTTTTTATATTTAATAAAAAAGACATTCTCTAACTTCAATGCATGCTATTTTTTTGCCCAAAGGTGGTTATTGTATATGTTGAATTTGATAGTTGCATAAGGTGATCATATAATTATATTGATCATGAAAATTTAAATTCACCTAAAAGTGATTTTGATTTTTCAATTAACAAATAAATTTCCTGCTGGTGAGAAAGAAAACAATAACCTAAAAGGTTTATCGAACCAAAAGAGATAAACTTTCAAAGTTATTTGTCATCTTATTGGTAACCTTATGTTCAGAGATTCTAATTGCATGTTATATTCTCTACCTAAAGGGTTGTTTATGATGATCTGCCTTTAACCTAGTAGAGATAACTTATATGATTTTGAAACCATTTATTGTCAATTATATTAGCATTTTATTAGTTAACAAATTTTATTATTAGTAACAATAATAATGATGTTATAGTAAAGGTCCTGACTGACTCTTACCTCAAAAGTTAGAGGTA
Source organism: Anacardium occidentale (assembly GCA_026122585.1). NCBI lineage: Eukaryota > Viridiplantae > Streptophyta > Magnoliopsida > Sapindales > Anacardiaceae > Anacardium > Anacardium occidentale. Next base: position 191,096 of record JAJEJH010000394.1, read on the forward strand.
AGATAATAAGTTTACACTACATATCAAGAATATAGATTTGGCCTTTCGAGTTGATTAATCACCCAAGCATAAAAATAAAAGTTCTTTTGAATTAAAGGATTTTCATTTTGAGTGGAAGAAATTTAATGGGCTAATATTGCTTGCCATGAAGATCTATACTGTCAATTACTATAATGGTAACTTGCCTTAAATTATAATTGTTAAGGATTTTGCATTAAAGTTGGTCAGAAGTTAGAGCCTCTTGGTTGGTGAGTAATATAACTTTGAAAAATATAATATTTCTAAAAGAACCAAAGTTTCTCTTTTAGAATTATGAGGTTAGTCAATAGGTGAAGACTAAGTAAGTGGGAGTACAAAATTAAAAGTTGAGAACAATGTGACTGTTGAAGTGAGACATAATTCAGAACTCCATAATAAAATTGTTTCTTATCATAGAATAAAAGGGCTAAGACTTTCTCAAAAGGATATGTTTAGTCAAAATCATCAAATCGTGCAAATGTTTCTTGGTTTGCAATCTAGTGATATTCATGGACCAAATGTGTCAATAAAGTCTTTCTGTGATCATGATAATTTTTGAACCTGTTTTTCATGCAAGAAACTAATATAAAAACTAGAGTTGAACTTTAGATGACTCTCTCCTTCATCTTGAATGCATAATTATTCTATGCTAGGTATTAAGCAACCCATAAGGCTTACATTTGATTCATGAGATGTATATGATGTAAGGTATTTTCAATAGATCCTAAACAAGCAAGGGTAAATTTTTTTTTGTCTATTAATAATGTTCAATTTCCTTCAAGAAGGATTGATGATCATGATTTAGAATTTGAGAAGTTGCATAGGTTGGGTTCTATATGTAGTGGAGGTGTTTCTACCAAATAAATGAATGTTCAAAGGAATTGTTTTAGTCCAATGAGTGCTAAGGTAAAAGTTGGGGTTGATAATGATTGCATATGACATGACATCACTACCATAGGTGATACCCCTATTTGTCATGCTTGATACATACCTAGACAAAGGAATATAATCGGAGTTGAGTATGTATCTTGTTACCAAAAAATCTTTTCAAATGCAATATGCACATAAATAATATGTTCTGTAGCTAGTGTTCATAGTAATTTTGTTCAAAGGGTTGAGTATGTTTTACTATAAACTCAGATAACCCTGAGTAAGTGTTTTTTTTTTTTTTTCACTCTATTCCTTTCCCTTGTGGGATATGTTCTCTGTTTTTATAAAGTTGTTCCATTGACAATATGATATCTTTTAGTATTTCATACAAAAGGACTATTTTCTTCCTAACACCACCACTTATGCTAGTCTTTTACTATTTCATCACTCTTGATATTACCACCACTTATGCTAGTCTTTTCTTCCCTTACACCACAATCAACATTTACACCAACTCCAAGCAAAACTCATTCGATTCTAGCTCCTTGTCTTAACATTGTGAAATTTGAAAAACCCTTAAGTGATAGAGAAATAATACTAGAGGGGGGGTGAATAGGATTATTTAAAATTTCTAAAGCAATAATCACAATTAACACTATAATACACACAATGCACAATAAAAGCAATAAGGAGTGAGAGTTCAGAAGTTGCTCAGCCAAGTTTAGAGAGGTTCGGAGCTTTGAACACAAGCCTCCTACGTCCTCTTCTTCAATCAAACCCGATTGAAGTTTCTACTATCTTCAATACCCGAAGATACAATAGTTTTTCTCACAAGGGAATTTCGCCCTTTTTACAAATGAAGTGTAAATAAAGAGATTGATTGTAAATGCCTCTCAATAGACTGGAAAATCAAGTGTTTAGTACAAATTCTCTCAAGTATGTAAGTGAATAAGCTTAGAGAGAGAAAACAAAGCAATTGAAGAATGATGTAGATAGCTTGGCTTTTTCAATTCGTTTCAGTTACCTCTCCAGTTCAAATAGCTCTCCTTTTATACTTGATTCACTGCCTAGAATAGGGAGGAGCCGTTTGCTAGCTTTTTATCCGTTGAAGTAGTTGAAAAAGGTAAGTTCTGCAATAAATTTTCCAGGCGCACGGTCATGCTCCTCTAGTGCACGGTCGTGCATGCTGCATTTATTGCTCGTTCAGACTTCCAACGGTCGACTTAAAAGCTTAGCGCCAATGATGCACGGTCGTGTGTCATTGACGCACGGTCGTGCTTCGACCCTTCATGGTCGTGCTCCCTAGATTGCATGGTCGTGCACTGATACTACAAGGTTTTGTCCAAAAATTCCAGGAGCTAGCACGGCTTGACTACACGATGAGCGCACGAGCCGCACACGGGTGCATTTTTGCTATCGCACGGTCGTGTGCCAATTCTGCATGGTCGTGCGTGAGATGAATACCTTTGCACGATCAGTCTTGCACGATCATCCCGGTAGTGCTCTTTGGTAGTGCTCCTCATTTGCCATAACGCACGGTCGTGCGTATTGAGCGTGCACGGTCGTGCGTTGACTCCTTTTCTTTGACCAGCTGCACGGTTTCATTTGCACGGCTTGATCTCCCGTGCTCTTCATGAGTTATGTGCACGGTCGTGCTTCCACTACGCACGGTCGTGCTTCCAATGGCTTTTGAATCTTTCAGTTTCACACGATCAGGCTGCACGATTGATGTGGTAGTGCATTGCCCGTGTAGTGCCTGCACACGGTCGTGCATCATGCACGCACGCCCGTGCGGGTCTGATACTTTTCTTTAGAAAGTCACAGAGCCTTGCACGGTCAGGCGCACGGTCCCGTGTTTTGGACACACGAGGACTCGTTTGGTCAAGCACGGTCGTGCTACTAAGGCACACGGTCGTGCGAGACCTAAAACCTGCAAAAATAAATCTTTTCTTCCCTTCTTTGTCATGAATTACTTCATGCAAGGGATTAATTAGCATTTCAAACATATTTTAAACATTCATTAACAACTTAATTGTATTTTTATCATCATCAAAACATCAAGGGTTCAACAATCTCCCCCTTTTTGATTGATGACAAAAATATGTTGAAAAATGTTAAAATTGAGTTTTAAACTAAGGATAAAACATACTCCCCCTCACTTTAAGCACTCCCCCTTAGTTTGAGCCTTAATTAGCAATATAAATTTATGTAAATTTATGTCAATTTTAACTTGCTAATTATTGCATTCTTTCTCCCCCTTTTTTGCCATAAATCAAAAAAAATTTGACATGGTTTCCTTTGTTTTAGCAATATTTCCCAAAACAATAAAAAATCACTTCCAATATCAATAAGTCCAGCATCCAACTACCCGTCATCAAACAAGCAACCAAGCAATAGCAATATCATCCAATCAATAGTAATTGACATATTCCAAAACATCAAAATAATTCAGAAGATTAACTAAATCAAGCCAAATCCAGAAAATAATAACAAGATAAAAGATATGTTCCTCAATGATAAGTTTTGGTAACAAAATCATGCAAATGCAAATAAAAAAATGGTTCAAGGTTGAGGTGGTTGCTGAGGGGACAGGTCCGTCATGTTAATAAGAGAGGCAAGGCTGGACTCAATCCGGGTCAAGCGAGATTCTGTACTCTCCTGAAAAGCTTGAAAATTATGCGCAAGCTGAACCATGTTTGCATCAACTTGCTTGGTCAGCTCAATTAACACTTGAAGCTCGGATGTAGACTGAACTTCAGGACCAGCTTCGGGGCGAGCTCGTCTCCCTCTCCGAACACTGGTTTCAGCCACTGAAGGCATGGCAGATGGGTCGGCGGATGGCTCATGATCTCCAACAGCCGCAGGCAATCTCCATCCATTATTGCCATCTTTCTCAATTACTCTCATCCGAAACAGAGCATCAGCATTAAGCATAAGAGACTCGTCGAAACCAAGCCGAAACTCTCCGTATCCTTCAACTGAAATACCCAATTTTTCAGCGATGAAAGTAATAAGCATGCCAAAATCAATCGGAACCTTTTCCTTATCGCTGAGTGTCTGAATATCGCTCAACTTGCTGATAAGCCACCTTGCTGAATCCAGTTGTCGTCCATTCATGGCAGCTTCCATTACTGCCATGTCACGAACACTTACATTACCATTAGTGTTCGTGCGGGCGTTTAAAGTATATGTGACCATGCGATGGAATATTCGCATGGCCGGATTTACCAGGGAGGAGGCCTTCGCCTTTTGCGCTTCATAGAATCCGGAACCGCCGAGGGATACCCACACAGCCTGAGAACTCAGATCATGCGAAAAGTCCCGTATTCCCTCTGAATTGCAACCCAACCATTCACCCAACTGTTCGGCTGGCACCGTCCAATCCGAATTTGCCAACCGAAATTTCATAGTAAAATCCGTAATATTTCCCCTTACATCCTTCGGAACCGATAGGGAACTATAAAACTCATACACCAAATTTTCATAGGCATCCATACGCATAAAAAATAATCCAGTTAGCCTAGAAGAGTTGACTAATCCCATAATCTCATCTAATATACCAATTTCTCGCAAAATCCTCCTATCCAAACAACGTCCAATATATATAGGCTTTTTCATGAATTTCGATAAGAGTACCTTTTGCTGCCGATTGGAACACATGATCCCAAATGGATTTTCTGCTCTCGAAGTACTCCTGGAAGGCCCGGAACGTGTTGGCAATTTCATCCGTGGAGGCATTGTGAATTTGGGTAATGGAAATAATTGAAAATGGAGATTTGGGTTGAGTTTTGGATGCAAATTAATCTCAAATGATGAGAAAAGTGAAGAGAAACTTGTAGAAACAAGTTTGAAAGCAAATGGAAGCAAGAAAAATGAGAGATTTGGACGAAAATTTGAGAGAAAATTGAGAGAAATCGCGGCTAGGGTTTGTGATTTTTGTGAAAATGAAGAAAATGAACAGTTTTCTTTATATAGATGCGAGCGCACGACCGTGTTTCTTGACGCACGATCGTGTTTTCCCAAATACGCACGATCGTGCACGCGATAGTCGCACGGTCGTGTGTTCGCAGAAATCTCGAAAAAAATATTAAGTTTTAAAATGCATGACCGTGTGCGTTTGGATAATGCGCGTGCAGGTAAGCGCGAATTTAAAGTGAAAAACGCACGATCGTGTATCATGGACACACGGTCGTGTGTTCATGCAGAAGCACGCCCGTGCATGCTTGGAACACACGGTCGTGTGTGACCAAAATCACACAGACCTGCATTATTTCCAGAAAGCTGCAGATTTTTCAAAACACACTCCAAAACACCACAAGTCATGAACACTTGGATATTCTGATTCAATGAGGTTTTATTATTTGAATTCAGTTGCCGGATGATGTCAACTATAGAGTTGCATCGATTCGACTCGAATTCGCATGCCAAAACATACTCATGCAAGCATATATATCTAAAGGTTTCCATATATCAAATTCCATTCAACCATTTGCATATAGCCAATCAATAGCAGTCTCATTATCATTCATGCATATTCAGATATTCAGTCAAAACATCAAGCACTCAATCAACTCATCATGTAAGCATTAAAAGGTAGAATTTTTAGACACTTACTTGGCTTGCATCAATCATTCCAAGCTCCCTTCTTATGTAGGCAAATCTTTCCTTGTCCAGAGGCTTGGTAAAGATGTCAGCTAGCTGGTGGTTAGTGTCAACAAATTCAAGCACAATATCACCCTTGCTAACATGATCACGCAAGAAATGATGCCTAATGTCTATATGCTTTGTCCTAGAATGCAAGATGGGATTTTTCGAAAGTTGAATAGCACTAGTATTATCACAAAATATGGGAGTTTTCGTTATTTTGAAACCAAAATCAGAAAGTTGTTGTTTCATCCAAAGAATTTGGGCACAACAACTAGCTGCGGAAACATATTCGGCTTCCGTAGTAGAAGTTGCAACCGAATTTTGCTTTTTCGAAAACCATGAAACTAACATGTTTCCTAAGAATTGACATGTTCCACTAGTGCTTTTCCTATCAATTTTGCAGCCTCCGAAATCAGCATCTGAAAATGCACGCAATTCGAATGTTGAGTTCTTAGGGTACCATAAACCAACATTCGGTGTCCCCTTAAGATATCTCAAGATTCGTTTCACCGCATTCAAATGTGATTCCTTAGGATTTGCTTGAAAACGTGCACACATGCATACGCTAAACAATATATCCGGCCTAGATGCAGTCAAATACAATAATGCACCTATCATGCTTCTATACAACTTTGTATCAACACTTTTACCTCCCTCATCCTTATCAATTTTTGTTGAAGTGCTCATCGGTGTTGGTTGCTCCTTGGCCTCATGCATGTTAAACCTTTTGATGAGATCTTGAGTATATTTTGATTGAGTGAGCAATGTGCCTTCCTTCATTTGTTTGATTTGCAGCCCAAGGAAGTAGTTTAGCTCTCCCATCATACTCATCTCAAACTCCCCCTGCATCATCTTAGAAAAATCTCTACATAGAGATTCATTAGTAGCACCAAAGATGATGTCATCTACATATATTTGAGCAATTAAGATGTCATGCTTATGTTTCTTTATAAATAGGGTGGTATCCACCTTTCCTTTTGAAAAACCATTTTCAATCAAAAATGTGCTCAATCTTTCATACCAAGCTCTTGGAGCTTGTTTCAAACCATAAAGAGCTTTTCTTAGTTTAAAAACATGGTTTGGAAACCTTGGATTTTCAAAACCGGGAGGTTGTTCTACATACACCTCCTCTTGAATAAGACCATTTAGAAAAGCACTTTTGACATCCATTTGAAAAAGTTTAAAATTTAGATGGCAAGCATAAGCAATCAATATCCTAATTGCCTCTAATCTAGCTACGGGGGCATAGGTTTCATCGAAATCGATACCTTCCTCTTGAGAGTAGCCTTGGGCAACTAGTCTTGCCTTGTTTCTTGTAACAACTCCGGATTCATCCACCTTGTTTCGGTATACCCATTTTGTGCCGATGGTGGGATGATCCGTTGGCCTAGAAACTAGCTCCCATACATGGTTCCTCTCAAATTGGTTCAACTCCTCTTGCATGGCCAACACCCAACTTTCATCCTTCAAGGCTTCATCTACCTTCTTGGGCTCCATTTGTGACAAGAATGCCACAAATTCGCAAGTGTTCTTGATTGAAGCTCTTGTCCTTACTCCTTGGGTTGGGTCACCAATGATTCTTCCTTCTTTAACCTCATCTTTTACCCTTGGGAAGGAGGTCTCTTTTTGCACTTCTTGTGGCTGCACAAGCATATCATCTTGGGGTGCTTCCACAATCTGATTTTCTTCTTCTTTTGGAGTGGGGCCATCATTTAGTTTGAGGTCTTCCATGAGCTCCACCACTTCATCATCTTTTGATCTATCTACACACTTAGAAGAAGATTCATCAAATAATACATGTATAGATTCTTCAACAACAAGTGTCCTTTTGTTGAAGACTCTATACGCTTTGGAGGTGGAAGAGTATCCTAGGAAAATCGCTTCATCCGATTTAGCATCGAATTTTCCTAAGTTATCCTTTCCATTGTTGAGAACAAAGCATTTACAACCAAAGGGATGAAAATATGCAATATTAGGCTTTCTCCCTTTAAACAACTCATAAGGAGTTTTCTTAAGGATTGGCCTAATCATGGCTCTATTGATTATGTAACAAGAAGTATTTATTGCTTCACCCCAAAAAGATTTTGGTAAATCATTTTCACATAACATTGTCCTAGCCATTTCTACAAGAGTTCTATTTCTTCTCTCAACAACTCCATTTTGTTGAGGTGTCCTAGGGGCTGAGAAATTATGTTCAATGCCATGCTCATCACAATATGCTTCAAAATCTGAATTTTCAAATTCCTTTCCATGGTCACTTCTAATGCAAGTAATTGCATAACCTACTTGGTTTTGCAATTTCCTAATGAATGGCACAAACATTTTAAAAGCTTCATCTTTGTGAGCAAGCAACAAAACCCATGTGAATCTTGAAAAATCATCAACTATTACAAAACAGTACCGTTTTCCTCCTAAACTCAAAGTTCTAGAAGGTCCACATAAATCCATATGCAATAGTTGAAGTGGTCTTGATGTAGAAACAACATTTTTGCTTTTAAAAGATGTTCTTGTTTGTTTTCCTAAAGCACATGCATCACAAATTTCATCCTTTTTAAAAATAAGTTTTGGCAAACCTTTGACCAAATCTTTTTTAGACAATTTTTCTAAAACATCAATGCTTGCATGCCCTAATCTCCTATGCCATAGCCACATGTCTTCCTCCTTGGTTGACATGAGACATAAATCATTAGATGCAATACTATGCAAGTCAATAACATACACATTTGAATGTCTATGTCCTATGAATGCAATGCAATTAGTGCTTATGTCAATAATCTCACAACATAAGGCATGAAAACAAACTTTGAAACCCTTATCACATAATTGACTAATACTTAGTAAATTATGTTTAAGACCTTCAACATATAAAACATCATTAATACAAAGTGAAGAGTTACCTATGGAGCCAATTCCAACAACTTTTCCCTTTGAATTGTCTCCAAAGTTGACATTGCCTCCATCTTTCTCTTTCAATGATGTGAAGAGATCCTTGTTTCCGGTCATGTGTCTTGAACATCCACTGTCCAAGTACCACTTGCTTGATTTCTTTCTCTTCACCTCCAAGCATACCTACACAAGACATACATTTAAGTCTTTTTTGGTACCCAAATGGTTTTGGGTCCAGGAAAGTTAGTCTTGATTGTCCCTTTAGGAACCCAAACCTTCTTAATTCTATAAGGTTTGCCATTCCTAATTGGACATTTTCTAATAGTATGTCCATGGAAAGAGCAATACTTACACTTTAGTTCAATTGATTTAGGCCTTTTTAGAATCTTATGGTTGTTTATAAATGGATTACTTCCATTATATCCTAAACCTTCTTTATTTAGCCCACTTCTTTGAGATGCAAGCATCTCATCTAACCTTTTAGTTCCTATTTTAAAATTTTCCAGAATTCTATTTGATTTACCTAAATTAGCCTTTAACTCTTCATTTTCCTTTTTAAGTAAATTCAATTCATTTTCAATATTTGTTTTCTCCTCTAAAACTTTTTTACTTTCATTCTCAGCTTTTTCTAAACTTAATTTTACACAATTTATTTCTTTCTTCAACACTTTGTTCCTAGAGCTAACATTCTTAAATTCTAATAATAATGAATCAAAAGCATCTTGCAATTCATTGAATGAGAATGAATTAGATTCACATACCTCATCATCCTCCGAGTCACTTTTGGCCATGAAACACAAGTTGGCCCTTTCTTCTTCCTCACTGTCGTCGCTTGAGTCATCACTGCCACTCCAAGTGGCAGCTAAGGCTTTCTTCTTGTACCTCTTCTCAGCACTCTCCTTTTTCTTTTTCTTCAACAGAGGGCAGTCTTGTCTTATGTGTCCAGGCTTCTTGCACTTGAAGCAAATCACCTCCTTGTCATAGTCATCTTTTTCTTTCCCTCTGGATTTGAAATTGTTCCTTACTTTCATCTTCCTGTTCCTTGACAGGAATTTTCCAAACCTCCTTGCCAGCAGGCTCACATCCTCCTCATCCATGGAGGATTCCTCTTCTTCCTCTTCTACAGCCTTAAGAGCAATGCTTTTGGTATTTTTGCTTTCATCCTCTTTTGGTTTTCTTTTCATTTCGAATGTGAGCAGACTTCCGATCAACTCATCCATTCCCAATTTCGTCAAATCCTTGGACTCTTCTATTGCAGTCACTTTCATGGTCCAGGATTCCGGCAAGGACCTCAGTATCTTCTTTACTAACTCCACATTCTCGAATTTCTTCCCTAGTCCTCTTAGATCATTGACTAGGTTCGAGAACCTTTTATACATGTCCGTTATGTTTTCGTTTGTCTTCATCTCAAAGAGCTCATATTCTCTAAATAGGAGCTCAATCTTTGATTCCTTGACTTGGCTTGTTCCTTCATGCGTAGTTTGAAGGATGGTCCACACCTCCTTAGCCGATTCGCATGACGAAACTCTATTGAATTCTGTAGAATCCAAAGCACAAAATAATATATTAATAGCCTTGGCATTCAAACTTAACAATTTCTCATCATCATCATTATATTCATCCTCATTTTTAGGCAAGTTTGTCCTATGGTCTAAGGGAATAAAATCTCCATGCTCAATTATTTTCCATAGCTTATAGTCTATAGATCTTATATGTAGCCTCATCCTAATTTTCCATTGGGTGTAGTTAACACCACAAAATAGTGGTGGCCTAGTAGTGCATTGACCTTCGCTAAAAACAGGGGCGGATGTGCTAGCCATTTCTCTGCAAAGATCTTTAACTCTAAAAATCGTTAGATTTAGTTAATTTCCTAGAGTCCTGCTCTGATACCAATTGAAAAACCCTTAAGTGATAGAGAAATAATACTAGAGGGGGGGTGAATAGGATTATTTAAAATTTCTAAAGCAATAATCACAATTAACACTATAATACACACAATGCACAATAAAAGCAATAAGGAGAGAGAGTTCAGAAGTTGCTCAGCCAAGTTTAGAGAGGTTCGGAGCTTTGAACACAAGCCTCCTACGTCCTCTTCTTCAATCAAACCCGATTGAAGTTTCTACTATCTTCAATACCCGAAGATACAATAGTTTTTCTCACAAGGGAATTTCGCCCTTTTTACAAATGAAGTGTAAATAAAGAGATTGATTGTAAATGCCTCTCAATAGACTGGAAAATCAAGTGTTTAGTACAAATTCTCTCAAGTATGTAAGTGAATAAGCTTAGAGAGAGAAAACAAAGCAATTGAAGAATGATGTAGATAGCTTGGCTTTTTCAATTCGTTTCAGTTACCTCTCCAGTTCAAATAGCTCTCCTTTTATACTTGATTCACTGCCTAGAATAGGGAGGAGCCGTTTGCTAGCTTTTTATCCGTTGAAGTAGTTGAAAAAGGTAAGTTCTGCAATAAATTTTCCAGGCGCACGGTCATGCTCCTCTAGTGCACGGTCGTGCATGCTGCATTTATTGCTCGTTCAGACTTCCAACGGTCGACTTAAAAGCTTAGCGCCAATGATGCACGGTCGTGTGTCATTGACGCACGGTCGTGCTTCGACCCTTCATGGTCGTGCTCCCTAGATTGCATGGTCGTGCACTGATACTACAAGGTTTTGTCCAAAAATTCCAGGAGCTAGCACGGCTTGACTACACGATGAGCGCACGAGCCGCACACGGGTGCATTTTTGCTATCGCACGGTCGTGTGCCAATTCTGCATGGTCGTGCGTGAGATGAATACCTTTGCACGATCAGTCTTGCACGATCATCCCGGTAGTGCTCTTTGGTAGTGCTCCTCATTTGCCATAACGCACGGTCGTGCGTATTGAGCGTGCACGGTCGTGCGTTGACTCCTTTTCTTTGACCAGCTGCACGGTTTCATTTGCACGGCTTGATCTCCCGTGCTCTTCATGAGTTATGTGCACGGTCGTGCTTCCACTACGCACGGTCGTGCTTCCAATGGCTTTTGAATCTTTCAGTTTCACACGATCAGGCTGCACGATTGATGTGGTAGTGCATTGCCCGTGTAGTGCCTGCACACGGTCGTGCATCATGCACGCACGCCCGTGCGGGTCTGATACTTTTCTTTAGAAAGTCACAGAGCCTTGCACGGTCAGGCGCACGGTCCCGTGTTTTGGACACACGAGGACTCGTTTGGTCAAGCACGGTCGTGCTACTAAGGCACACGGTCGTGCGAGACCTAAAATCTGCAAAAATAAATCTTTTCTTCCCTTCTTTGTCATGAATTACTTCATGCAAGGGATTAATTAGCATTTCAAACATATTTTAAACATTCATTAACAACTTAATTGTATTTTTATCATCATCAAAACATCAAGGGTTCAACAAAATTTCATCTCCTACACCTCCTCTATCTACTCCTTTGACTCCTTTTCCAACCACCATGACAGCCTTACTTTTGATTTTGATTTGTATTTCAAAGTTGAGATTGAGAAAAAAAAAAAAAAATACATTGTTGGTGCCAATTTTTTCCCTTTTATGCAGCAACAAAATGAGTCCTTTTACTATTCAACAAAACCACATTGTATTATTGAAGAAATTTAAAAAAAAAAAAAACTAAGCCAAGTATCTAATCAGGTACCCAAACTTTGATCTAAATTCGATTTCTGAGTTAGTTCCAATTTTTTAGAGTGAAATCAGAAACAAAACCATAACAAGTAAATCCACAAAAATTAAAATTAGAACCTATTCAAGATAGATCAATCCCAAATAGGAATTGAACTGAAAGCCAAGTACCTAGCAGTTTCGGTTCCCAATGGGTATTTTGCTAACACTAATTTGTGTGACAGTAAACTAGATGCAAGAGATAGAGAAATGAGGACAGAGCATGGATTTTTATGCTTACAAATGGGATACCACTCTTCTGGCCGTTACTCGTGTTTATGTTGAATATGTGTGATAAGCATTTTTAGGCTTTTAAATAAATCTTTAGAAATACACAGCAGGATAGGAAAGACATTTGTCATTAAGCTTTGTAGGGCCAGCTAAGGTTTTTATAAGAATAAAGAGTAAACCAAATGGCCAAAAAAAGAAAGAGTAGAAGAGATGGAGAAGAGGGAGAAGCACTTTGTTCTAGTTCATGGAGCTTGCCATGGTGCCTGGTGTTGGTACAAGGTGTCAACTCTGCTGAGATCAGCAGGTCATAAAGTTACCATGCTGGACATGGCTGCATCTGGCAAACACCCAAAGCAGGTTCATGAGCTCGGATCACTTACGGATTACTTGGAGCCTCTAGTTGAATTCATGGCTTCTCTTCCACCAGAAGAGAGGGTAATTCTGGTGGGTCACAGCTTTGGTGGTTTTAGCATATCTGTTGCCATGGAAAGGTTCCCTGAGAAAGTGTCTGTTGCAGCTTTCTGTGCTGCTTTCATGCCCAACCCAGTTCTCAGTCTAGCAACTTTAATTGAAGAGGTACAAGATCTCTCTCTCTCTCTCTCTCTGAAAAGCTCACACTCACACACTAGACCTTGTAACTTGGAAGTGGTCGAGTGGAACATGCTTTGCTCCAGCTAGTTAGGATCCATGAACTGTGACATCTTTATACGAACACAGTATCGTCTAAATCAATATTTGTTTCTCCACTGGTTTTATAATTTTATTAGAATTCATAATCTGCCGTTATGCCATTTCATGTTATATATGGTTGTGAGTTTAATTACAGAAAAATATCAGTTGGGAAAGTTCATCTTTAGGAGAAGACCTGAGTCAAAAGTGAGCCTCATGAACTCTATGGAGCATCCCGTGAAATCGTACCAGTTGTCTAACTAAGTACATAACTTTCTCAAATCGACTCTATTATAGGCGGCCGATGTCCTAATGGTGTTGAATTTCTTAAGAAAAGACAAAATGCGAGCTGTGAAAGAAACGAGGACATTTAAATTGTGTGAATTCTTGTTTTTTCCGATGCATTAGGTAGAATCATCATCAAAGCTTAAACAAACAAAGAAAAAACAACTCACAATAATTGGTTTAATTTGGTGTCCTCGATACTTTTTGGATGCTCACGCATGGATCTTCCACGCCATAGGATTCGGGGACGGTATTGGTTATATATATACACGTACACACACACACACACACACACACACAAACACACACATGATTTTGATTTGATTACTATTTAATAGGATTCTGATTCTAATTCAATTTTAATTATAATTTGATTCAGTGTATAATAGGATTCTTTTTCAAATTATATTATAAAACTGTAAATTGTAAATATTTTATCAATAATATTCATCAAATATACATTAATAATTTATTTCGAAAAATATCTGACTATTGGTTCAGCGATCTACTCGATTTTCTGATTAATTTTTTTTTTTTTTTTTGCACATCTTTCTTAATAAAATACAGTATAATCGGGGAGTGGATTCATACATGGATTCGACATATACATTTGATGATGGACCGGACAAGCAGCCAACCTCGCTGCTCTTTGGGCCTAACTTCATGGCGTCCAAGTTGTACCAGCTGTCCCCACGTAAGGTAAGATATGTACTTCAATTTTCATAAAGATAAATAAACAAATAATTGAACCCTCGTTATTTTATCCGAACCTCCCTACATTTACACACGCTCACACATACATCGACATATATACAATTAGTTTTATGCACAAGATAGGGTATCATAGCAGCATTGATGATTTAATAATGAATCTTGATATCTACTATAGAGTAAGATATAATAAATGTTAAAAAAAAAGTTGAATACAAAATAGTTTTTTTAACTTGACATGATATCTTATTTAAAAGTCTATTTCTACGATTACGATATTAATAACTTTGGACAAAGTCTCTAATAAAATGATTACAAACGATTATAGAGAGACATCATAAGAAAGACTTGAGTTAGGACATTAGTCATGAAGGGCAATTTTAGATTTGAGAGTCATGTTGTCTAAATTTGGATGAAACCAACCAAACCCTAAGAGTAGATAAGAGATTTGATTTTTATTTGTATTTCATATCTCCTATATTCCCCTTTACAATCTTTCATACTTAGGATTTAAGAAACGAGTTACAATTCTATAGATTACTTTGAAAGTTCATATTCAAATAATATTTTTTTATTAATTACATTAGAGATAAGATAACAATCAAGAATTGATAAGATAAAATAAGAAGTTATTGCTTTTTATTGTGGGCATATGATATGGAAAGAATACTAACTAATAGATCACATTCTCTTGGCGAGAAATGTCAATCTGCTAGTGGACGCATATGTTGTCACTTCTTTTAATGGTTGTCTCTTGAAGAGTTGCTTTGCTAGTAGGAGAACACCATATAATAATTGCCCCTTTCATTTTACAAGTGTAGGCACAATGAAGTAGATAACAAAAATTTTCTTTCATGCTTATACAAAATACCAACTCAATCAAATTGCATATTCAAATATAAAATATACATATATGAATCAATCCCTTCCTATGATACCTTGATAATAAAAAATTGCATAAATTAAACTATACAAGATTAATAAAGTGTACCTTACTTGTCATGGCTCTGCCAATTTTTATGTGACATATACTATGCTCCTAGAAAGATGATCTCCACCCAAAAGTAAGGTGACATTGATGACGATCTATACAAGGTAAGATTTGAGAGGCTACCATGCATTTAAAATTTTGCTAGAAGGATAGTACATAGTTTTAGGTATGAAGAGTTGACAAAGTCTAGAAAACAACCTAAAAAGAGGGAAAATTTTCCTTTTAGAAAAGTTACATGAGAATAAGAAATGAGAGAACTTATTTCTATATATAGGGTGAGACATATGGTCGTGTATAAAAGGCACACAATCGTGTGTCCTTTATATGGGGCAGACACATGGGTGTGTGTGGGTAAGCATGCAACCATGTGTTTTAAAGCTTATGTATTGTTCCAATCAGACAAGGACAATGAGATATTATCAACCGAGGTGGACATACCTATGTGTGGGCCAAATAACTTACATTTCAACCTTATCTAACTTTGACTGAATTATATTTGATAAAAACTTGGACAAATACTAATCTAGACTAATACATAATTGTAACCAGACTCAAATGTCCATTTTACTTTAACTTTATTTAAACGAATTTGATAGGTTCTAAAAAGTTTTTCCACTCTCTTCCTTCAAGATTCAATTCAATCTAGACTGTAGATTATGTTAAAACACAACTCAAGATACAAAGTCAATTATCAAAAACAAGGACTTAATTTATCTTAATGAATCTAGTTACTTATTAGCTCAATCAACTCTTTACATGTGTGACCTAAAAGCTCTCTAACAACCTAATAATGTATAATCTAATGTTGTGTCAAAATATCTAGTTTAGTATCCTTCCATACACAGACTAAGAGTAATCTCTAAAAATATATCATGACCACTCATCTGTGGAGTCTTAATGTTTGTATTGGTAACTTATCAACAAGTTGTTCCTTATATAATGCAAATCTTTTCATCATCTTTTATCTCTCGAAGCTAAAGCATAGAAATTGTGTCTACTTTAAGTGTTATTCGTTATTAGAAATTTGATAACCAACCTAATTATTGAATACCATTATATTAGGTAATGACCCTATTTTATTATGATTATAAGTTTAATGATCATTGACATACACCAACATAAACCCTTATTATGGTGATACATTAGATAATATCAAACAATATCAATCTTTGCACAAGACAGTTTACAATTCTCATGTCTAAGCATTACATATACTTTATTTTTCAAAGAGAATGTGTTTTACAAAGACTAGGACAACTATCTATATAAAATCCTTTAGGTGAGTCATGTCTAGTGAACATCTTTATTATATAACATGCACTTATGTGTTACACTAAGCTACACCCAATAGTTTTAACATGTAGAGATTGTCATCATTTTTTAATAGAATCATTCAATATTACGATAATTCTATCACTATACTCGTACCCTAGGTTAGGATAATATTGGGTTTATAAATGATTTCTATAATGATTACCTTATTAAGTATATAAGAAAAACATGATTAGACCATATGATTCCTTGACTATGTTATATCATTTTAAGAGCATTTATCTTAGTATTCTTGCACTTACAGATAAAGAGTGTCATTAAAAGATGTTTGCATATAATATCATTAATGAACCAACATCATTGGAAGAATTGATTTTAGAGTACCAACCCCAACACACATAATTATTATCTATATGTTTTGCATCACATTCTACTCACATTTTTGTGGTAAAAGACACTTTAGTTCTTAACTATGGCTCAGTGTATGGATCTTTTTCCCATTTTAGTGGTAGTTTTCTTGATAAGTAATGAGCACTACATCTTTGAACTCCTTATGTTTCTTGGGCATGCCTTTCAACACATCTAATTGTTTTTTTTTCCATTGTCATGAGTGTTGGGTCTACTCGCTTAAGTTCTTAAATAATGTCATGGA